>BJKM01000426.1:365249-585112 GCA_015082035.1 Chaenogobius annularis | reverse complement strand
CCAGCACAGCGATTAGAAATCCATCCAAAAAGCGACTGGTGCCCATCCCGGAGACATCTACTACGGTGGTAATGTAAATAAAATATAAGGAACGAGTGTTGGGAGTAGTCTGCCAAGTTTGTGGTCTAATAAATTTGGTTTTCCCATAAGAGAAAAAAATGTAATGACTAGAAAGGAATGGGTTTTGCCATTTTCTGTCATGGTCTTTGTGATTTTTTATGGCATTTTTGTCCTGTTGTGTGAAGCACTTTGAATTGTGGATTTTATGCATTTTTGTCTGTTGTGTGAAGCACTTTGAATTGCCATGTGTACAAAATTGTGGCTTTACAAATAAACTTTGCCTTGCCTTAATGTTTTAGCCCAAAGTGTGAAATGTATGACTATGGCGGCTATTTCTGAAGCTGAACATTGATTTTCGCGGGCGTAGAAGAGTCAAAATGGTTGTAATAATAAATAAAATATTATAAAATGACATACAATGTAGAAATCAATAAAGATGTCCTAGATGTTATTTTTCTGTTCAATATTTCAGTTCTATCGGAATTGTGAGTCGTGTTGGGCGGTGATTTTTTTTTTTTTTAAGTACACTATTGCAAGTATCGCACTATTGATACGATACGATGAGTTTTGGAATAAATGTCTTGACAATGCCTCTACTATAAAATAATTGTATTCAGTGGCATCATTATCTCTGTTAACCTAGTTTGAAGTGATTCGAAAATGTATAAATATGTGTAGATAAAAAAACAAAAATTTTACAAAGAATTATTTAAATAAATATATTTTTTTGATACATTTTTAAACATCAGTTATTTTCGATGAAATCGATAATATTTTTATAACCTCCAATAAGTATAGCGATAATCAATATTTGATATTGACACCCATCACTATTGTTAAAGCTCTTCACTGTGTTTGAAATGTGTTGCGTGAAATGATATGACGATTTCAAAACATCAATCAACAATTTAATTCACACACAATTTTTGTTTTTTTTTATGTTCAGGCTCTTCTTTCCATTTCAGCTGAGTATATATTCTATTACAGTGGGTTTTAAAATAATTGAGAATAGGGTGTTTCGTGACTAAACACACATGGCGGCTTACGAGGAAAAAGGCGACAAAAATAAACAGAAGTTTTTATATTTTGTTCTGAATGGTTACGAGATATTTGAGACGTCGCCACATTTGAGAGACTCGTGCTACAATTGGAGGCTGTGTTTGGAACCGTCCTGAGTTTGGAGAGCTTTTTTTGACGCCCTCTAATTATCAATTCCAGACCGCCTTCTTTGTATCTCTCTTTGTTTTGTCTTTTTTTATTGGATTCAAAACGGGAAAACCAATTGATTTTCTGTTTGAACAAAATTACACAAAAAACAATAAAACATTGGAATTCAGTTTGCATGTTTGATATTTAGATTTTTGGTGTAACAATCATTGTCGATTAATCCCTAATTACTGCAAAGTCCACTAATGTAAAGGTGAATGAAAAAAAAAAAAATTAAAAGCTGAAAAACTGAACTTTTATTTTATTTTTAAAGGGAAAAAATAAAAAATAAAAAATAAAAAATAAAAAATAAAAAATAAAAAATAAAAAATAAAAAATAAAAAATAAAAAATAAAAAATAAAAAATAAAAAATAAAATAATAATAATAATAATAATAATAATAATACATAGATTTTTTTTTAAACTTCTACCTTCTACCTGACAGAGTTAATGAACTTTTCCCCCACAATATTTAAGTCGACCCTTGGACAGTATAGAAAGCACAGAAAGAGTTCAAAGTTTAAATTGGTGTGCGCAAAAGGACAAAATTGCGATGAACGTTTTATAACTCAGGCTTTGGGTCGGAGATGGCACTCGGTGACATTTTCGACAGCACCTTCGTCTCAAAAGATATTATTAAACCACAAACAACTCAAGGCTTTGAGCTGAACTGAAGGACACGCTATTAAAGAAACATCAGGCTGAATATACTCATTTCTCTCTTCAAATCTTTACATAAATACCACTCTTTGCAACTAAAGCATCACAACATTTTGCGTTCTTGATTTGTACACGATGTGAAAAACGGCAACATTGAACTGAGCTCGTTTGCATACGTTTTATTCATCGTTTTAGGTCATTATGTATGCAATTTGTATCTATACTTTAAAGCTGAACCGAAAATCTATCACAATCTTAACTGAACTGAGCTTGTTTGCATGTTTTATTAAGCAACACATTTCTTGCTTATTATCTTCTGAAATGTAATTTAAAAAATACAAAGTAAAATAAAGTCTTAAACCAGTTACATTGCATACATTTCTTTTTTTTTTAATCTATTACATGTATTTTTGTAATTTTATTTTTGTCCTCTGAAACAATCTAAAATAAATCAAACTCTGAAATGTTCACTAAATAAATCAGATTTGATTATTGAGAAGTTAAAAGTTTGACCACTGCCTCTTTTGTTCAGATGAAGTAATATATATTCTTTGTGAAGTAAAACATGTTTTTGTTATTTCTACAATCTCCCTGTGCATTGTGCTGCATTATATGACCCCAGACTCTTCAATCTCAGCTTTGGCCCCAAGGCAGATGAATCCATTAGTGACCCTTTTCCTCCTGCAATGTGCCAATACAGAACGCTATTGTCACAGAAACAAGGTCCAGTGTTTGTAAGAGAAGACTGGAGAAGCTGGAGGAAGCTCTACGATCGTTCTGGTTCATGCTTAGATAAGATAAGGGCTGTATAATACATCACAAATGAATAGAAAATGACAAAAATGGGCCAATTTTATTCACGATCCTTATTAAATCTTAATTAGCCTTGATTTTGTTTTGGTAAATAAGTAAATAAAAGGAGCAAACATTTTAGTTTTCTATTATTTTTCTATTTTCAGACCCATTCCTTAAAATATGAGGTTCAAACGTCAAACCGCTGCTCATTTTCCGTTGGGATAGTTCTTTGTTAGACAGTGTATTGCCCCGTACTCCGTTACCATTGCAGAAGGTCGCGATCGCGGCCAATAGAAATGGTCGGCGCTTACACGAGTCGTTGTAGCACAGATCTTCTCCTTTGCCGCAGTACTGCTTGCCCTTGGTCCTCAGGTTGGCTTTAACTGGACAGTCATTTCCTGGTTTCAAAATGAGGCTGAAGATCTGTTTCCCGGTCCACAACGCCATCGGCTGACAGACACACACACACACAAGACAACTTCATGACAAGATGTGATTGTGAAGATGTCATTGTCGAAAGCACATACAGTACGAACTTGGGTACATGAGCTGGGGTACATGAGTTTCTGCTCTCACGGACCCTTCGTATTCACATGCATTCATTTCCAGGCGATTGCACGAATTTAGAACAGCTTTTTCAGACGGCAAATTGAAACTGGGCCGGACCGCCCGAGGGCAGCCAATCGGAGCACTGCTTTCGCGTCTTACTTTGTGGTTGACAAGAAATAAAATAGTTAGCTGCAGATGGTGTGCAGTGGTCTCATTTTGTCTTGAAGTGCTACTTTCACAATATACTCTTTGGGGGGAAACGCATTTACTTATTTACAAAAAAGAGTGAGGTTCTCCAGCTTTAATGGCATCTGGAAAATATAGTAACACACAATGACAGTACGCACAAGTCTGAGCTGGGATTTACAATTTAGAGATCAACTTCAGTGAATAATTTAGACACTTTAATCTAAAATGAATATGTACCGGTACATCACTTTTACACAACAATGTTAGAAGTATGCTTGAATGATGGAGTTTAATTTACAGTTAAGGTCCAGTCTAGTTCAAAACAAGGACTAGTCCCAATTTGGCCCCAATTTGAATCCAGCCCGGCCCAAACCCGGCAACCTAATCCCAACCTAGTCCCAATCTAGTCCCAATCCAGTTCCAAATTAGTCCCATCCCAGCCCCAACCGTGACTCAACCGTGTCCAAACCGTGCCCCAACCTAGTTCCAGTTTTGTTGTCCACTTACCACGTGCTGCCTGGTTGAGAGGTCAGCTGCCTACGTCAAAACTTAACGCTTAAAAGATCAGAAGACTGTACTTCAGTCTGGAAACCACTGGAGATTAGGAGAGGAGTGTACCTTCATGATTGCAGGTCTGGGCAGAGTGATGAGCACTTTTTGATCTTGTCCGACGAGGATGGACGCAACGATCTGACAGACTTTTGATCTGTCAAAAAACGCATCCTTAAAAGTCAGGAGATAGGCCCCTGCAGGAAGATGAGAAAATACACGTTTAAGTTCTGTACATAAGCTTTGATGTGACTTTTCTTGGCACTTCAATTCACATCAAGCAGCAAACGCAAAATCTGGTTCAAATCCTTTTCAGAATGAGGAAAGCAAAGGCTGGAAATGTCTCGGTTGAGCTTCAAGTGTCGACACATTTCAAGTGATGCCGCCAACATTAGCTGGGGGTGTGAAGCTAACTGGAGGCACTGCTCTGTCTGAAGCTGATTTGTGCTGTTAAACGAGTCCTTTTCCAATAACATAACAGTCAGTGGATAGCATAAGCCAACTGAACGCTCGGGATGATGATAAAGCTGGAAGAAAATGTACATTAACGCATTATATTGTTATTCTGGAGATGTTCAAGTTAGAATCGCCAGTGTATCGTGTATAATTTAAACACATATTGAAATGGCAGCAAAAAGATCGGATTAAAATTAAGAGAAAAAATGATTAATTTCCCAAACAAGGCTGATATTACTGCCCTTTTGTGGTTAACGTGATGGTCCGTTCATGTTTTGTACGATACATGAAGGTCAGCCAAGACATTTACAGACACATTTCAGAACATTCTAGAAGCACTTGGCAGAATGTGGTGATCGAGATTATGCAAAAAAGATCGAGATCTTCATTTATGTCAATATCGCTCAGCCGTAATTGATCGTTGGCTCCATTTTGCGTTTTCAGACCGTTTAAAAAACCCATCACCGCTGTAGACATAACGATATCGCCGAAGTAGCATGACATCGCAGGCTTATACAGGGTTCGTGAAGTTCAAATTTGTCGTTAAAACGTGCGATCGCATCTTCATTGGCACAAGTTCTCAAGGTTAAGACCGAACCTGCCGCGAAAGCAGTTTGAAAAATAATGTAATGCAACTACTGTAGGGTCTTGATTCATCCACAGTAAATGGACAACAACTGGTCCAAAAAAACTGCAGCGCCAATCGTCGTTGACAGGAATAAAACGATTTGAACGCATTATCCCTGTGCTTCCATCACTTCGCTGGCTCTCTGAACCTTTTAGAAAACCTTGAATGGCCTATGCCTTGTGTACTTGTCAGAAATGTCTTTATGCTCCTGTAGGAACTTTGCTTTTAGAGTGCCCCAGATTGAGGCTATAAACCAGAGGCTACAAACCAGAGGCTACAGGCCGTTTTCAGTTCAAGGCCAAGACTCTGGAACGCTCTTCCTCTGAACATTAGATCTGCCTCCTCTATTCAGCTTTAAATCACACATAAAACAGGTGGAGTTGGGCATTTATCCTTGATTGCAACTTGTATTTTAAATGTGCTATAATTATAAACCCCGACCATGACCTAGTTAGTAGAACGTCTATGTAAAAAAAGCCCAACAAAGCGATAAAATATGAATCAAAAGGCTACAAGAACAAATGCCCAACATCTATAAAGACTGAAAAGATTATTTTGAAAAACCTCGGCGCTCTCGTTTCAATGTGGCTTTTGTAACAGTTAATATTCATCATTTTTGAGTGCGAGCGTGATGCCAGATGCTCGATTAGAAATAATTGGTGGATTCATCTGTACTTGTGAATGAACACCGAGCCGCCATAACACATATTTTAGACTACGTGGCAATTTTCTGTTAAAAAAAAAAAAAAAAAATTATAAAAAGGCTTCTCGTTTAAAAAAAAAAAATTATAAAAAGGATGAAAATTGCTTAGGGATTATTTTAGCAGCGAGACGGTTCTTTGACGAGGGTCTGTGTTCAGTGTTGGCCGACAGCGTTGCTAAGGGCAGCGTAATAAAAGGTACAAGTAGAATTGGGCCGTACACCAAAGGGCGCCCGTTAGCTTGACATCGCGCGACCAACACGCGCACTCGCTTTTAATTTGGATGCCAGGCCTTGGACGTGCGAATTCTATCATATTTTGATGTTTGTTTCGTTGCCCAACTACCCCTGGTACAAGCAACTGTCAAATCATGTGACGGCTGGACATCTGCACCATCAACCGTGGATATTTGGGGCGTCTCCAGGGACGAGGTTCAAATCAAACAGTGCTTTTACTGATAGCAATTGCGACGCCGATTGATTATTATTCACAGAAACAGTCCACGTGATGGTTTACGCGACAATTTGGTGTTTTGATCGTCAAGATTCTCCAATCAGAACGCAGAATGAGCCTCGCACGAGTCTCTCATTTGCGTTTTCCAGGTTCAAAGATGAATTCCTGTGGTTTGTCCTCATCGAGCATTAGAATTCATCCCAAAACAATTCAATTTGTTGTTGTTGCACAGAAGAGTAGAAAATACACAATCATTCGCGACCAATACAGGTTCATTAGTGATTGTAGCAGGGCTGAAACAAGTTAAGTAATTAATCGTGACTAACTGATTATTGAAATAATCTGCAGCTAATTAAAATGTTCAGCCTAAGCGCGGACTTCCAAACATGCCGTGCTGCGAAGAGAAGTTTTATCGCTCAGACAAAGCACAAATCACTTTAAAATGACACGGGGAACATTTACATATAATCTTCTTGATGCTCAATTAACATGTTCTCAACTAGCATCACTTTTTCTGGGACAAATCAATCAAAGAACAATTGCTAAATTATTCTGTACAGCTTTATAATAACTACACATTAATTTACCTTAAAGCATGAACAAAGACTTAATTCATAATGAACACTTCATTATTACTTAATTATGGTTAGGAATAAGGGGATAAGAGTATCATTTAGGTATTTACTAGTTATTATAAAGTGTTACAGATTAATCCAATAACAAAATAATCATTTGTTGCAGCCCCTTTTTAACACAGCAAGACTGCAGGCAAAATACAGCTCCTTTAATACTTTCTGAGCTTGGGCTTTGGCGCGAGATAAATGAATTTCCTGCAGACAGTTCAGAGTCTCTGCTCTGCTGGAAGTCTGGAGTTCTATCAAGCTTCAGTTGCTCCCCTACAGCATATAATGTATTTAGGAGGAGATGGGAGTCTTGACACCGGAAGATACGGCTGTACTGACTGTATTATGTCACTTTTTTCTTTCTGCATAGTCTTCAGATGCGTCCAGCTGGGAGAACAACACGTGCAACAGTGCGAGTTCAGCATCACTGACAATCGAGCAGGCAGGATAGGGTTCCCGACCATAACATCTCTGTAAAGCATTTTAAATTACAAGATGCTCTGGAGTCTAATAGTGAAAAGTCTACAGAAATAACAAGACAAGCAAGACAAATCTAAATACTAAAGGTGTTCATAGTTTGCCGACTAACTAGCTTGGCACTGAATGAGACTTTGATTTTCCTTGTCAAATTTGCCTTGTCCACCCGTAATTCATGATTTCGCCACCAGAGAGCGTTCAAGTGCCCTCATACATACTGTGGCACCAAAAATAGTGGATTTTTCTCAAAAAAAAACTACGCAAACCTGGTTTATTTAACTTGGATCTCACGTTGGTGAAGAAAACAAAGCATTTTAAATTGCAAGATGCTCTGGAGTCTAATAGTTAAAAGTCTACAGAAATAACGAGACAACACAAACAAGAGATACACTTTAAAAACATGGCTCCACCTCATCGCATCAGGAAGAAGTTGGAGTACTTTAAAAACACAAACACTGGTATGCTTTTGATACAAGAACAAAATTAATCGTGGAAGAAAAGTCAAAAAAATAGTTAGTCAGGCACAATTTAGACCTTTTAACGATGCTAAAATAAAAGAAATAAAAGAACTGTCTAGCCTGCTGTTAAAAGCCTGTCCCCGTTTGACGCTCACCTGTCAGAAAGTCCTGGATGGCAGCAATCAGAGGTTCGCCGTTTCTGGGAGTGACGAGGTTCGCTTTTGTCTGTTAACAGGATAAGAACTGTAATATTTCATTTTGAACACGACAGAAGAAAGAGTCTTACAAAAGTGTCACAGTGCGAGGCGGTTATTGTGAGAAGAAAGGGTGAAATGTAATATTTAACATGTTTATTGAGACGTTATTGTTATACATTCTGAAGGAAATATGCAATGTACGTATCAAAACTATATAGAAACTCAAGCATGTTGCCGTACAGTCTTTGGTCACGTGTCCTTATTCGGTCTTTCTTTGAGTCCAGTTTAGTCCAATTAGCTTGACGCTATTCTAGATGTACAAGACAATAAACTAATTAGTTGAAATTTGGTCAACTAAGACACCATAGAATGATTAATTGCCAAACACAGGGCTTCCTAAACTTTTCATGCAGGGAACCCCAAAATAGCCATTAAAGGAACGCCCAATGCAAAATTAAATTAACATCTGACACATTTTCAATTTGTAAAACAGTTAAATCAGATTTACTTGCATTTATTTGTCCAATTATAAAATAGACGTGTCATAATTTTAAAATCATATCTTCCAGGTCATTTTGCGAAACCCACTTTGGAAACCACAGTTGTTTCTGACACGTACCCCCATGAGGACCAGCGCCTCGGCTTTGGCCTCCTCCGTCTGGGGCAGGTGGAGGTTCATTTCGTCTCCGTCGAAGTCGGCGTTGTATGGCGTGCACACGCATTCATTAAAGCGAAAGGTCCGGTGAGGCTTGACTCGCGCCTGAGGAAGAGGAGACGGGGAAACAAGTCAAAAAGGGGTGGGAGGAGTCACAAATGATTTTGGCACGTTTTATAACAAATTCATCGATAACTACTAAAGGTGTTCATAGTTTGCAGACTAAATGGCTTGGCACTAAATGAGACTTTCATTTTCTGAGTCTAATTTGACTTGTCTACCTGTAATACAAAATTTCGCCACCAGAGAGCGTCTAAGTGCCCTCATACAACTGTGACACCGAAAACAGTGGCTTTTTCTCATAAATGTTCTTTTCACCAACGTAAAATCCAAGTTAAATAAAACAAACTGGATTATTCAGTTCTTTGTCAGAGATGGAGAACTATTGATCTTTTCCCTGTACACTATTATTTATTATTTATCATTCATTCATTCATTATTCATTATTGGGTCATAATTTACATGTTAAAGAGAAAAAGTAAAGGAAAAATAGCCCCATCATATCTAGTAATGTTTCGTTATTTCTGGGGGGGAAAACGTCCGTACTGGAATGGACAATGGACAGTGTGTTGAGTTCATGTCTCCGGCTTCAGTACAGATAAGTAAAGTAAATAAACGTCACGACTCTCGGGTCAGCGTCGCGGCCAGTTGTAATGGACGTAAGACGCTCAAGAAACACCCCTGCGAGGACTTACGGATTTAAAAACATGGCACACGAGACCTCTGGAATCCTACCTTTGACGTCACAAACCTGGGAAATTTTGTGAGGCTCAGGGAAGGAGCAGAGAAGAGGAGCTCGTAAACAGGATTGTTGTAACAAGCTTGAATGAAGCTAAATACAACTCCAAGTATGTTTTTGAAGAGGAAATAATGCTATATATATATTCAAATAACGTTAGAATCGTTGGAAATGTGGCAGTTTATCAAAAAGTCAGCGTTTGGTGAGACTTTATTCTTTTCTGTTTCTATCGGCTTTTTACCATTTCGTTTTCACCTGAATCCGTGTTCTAAAGCATTTCGGAAGAGTTACAAAAAGTGCAATTGTGATTAAAACTCTACAAATGGTGCAGTTTAAGAGACGTGCCAGCAGCCATTCTAGTTTGGGGTTTGTTTGTGTTGCTCGTCTTCCAGTAAACACAGAGATTACATGTGTCTTATGCCTCTGTGTGAGAACTTACAATATGGGCCATGATGCTGAGTTTGTGCAGAGAAGGCTGTCGATTGAACAAAACGATGTCCCCGTCAATCAGGTGTCTTTCAACCACGTCGCCGAACCTCAACTCCTGTGCAATCTTTTCACGGTTTCCGTATTTCAAAAACCTGGAAGTTCAATCAAAGTTCAGAAAAGCTTTCAGTCGACAATCACAGCAAGTGCGGACAGGCCGGGTAATAGTCCTGGTCTCAGTCCTGGTCTCAGTCCTGGTCTCAGTCCTGGTCTCAGTCCTGGTCTCAGTCCTGGTCTCAGTCCTGGTCCCGTCTCAGTCCTCCGGTCTCAGTCCTGATGTCTCAGTCTGGTCTCAGTCCTGTCTCAGTACTGGTTCTAGCAGTTCATCCTGCGTCTCAGTCCTGGTCTCAGTCCTGGGCTCAGTCGACTGGTCTGGCCGCTTCATATCAAACCATACTTCATGTATACGGTCCCTTTCACACGAGCTTTACACAGAACGTTCAGATGAATCCTTTGCCAGGCGCGATGTGCAAAGTACCATTTAATATTCAGCGCTGTGTTTACCGTGTTTTAACGTGGAACAGCCGTGACGACGATCGAGGACAGAAGAAGTAAACCATCAGAGTCTAAACCCTACGTGGACGAAATGTGGCCAGTGTTTTCCATACATTATATGAGACTGGTCGGCACTGCTTATTTTAATCATTAATAATTTCCATGTCATACATTTTGTGCGCTTTAAATGCACTCCTTGTCCATCATTTGGATGTTTTTTATGAGTTATAGTTACTTTTCTATGTTTACAATGAGCAATTTAGTGTGATTTAGTGATGCCAAAGAAGAGTACCGGCTTGTTTTTCGAACAGGATGAAGGAGAATTGTAGACTTTTATTTAGAGGAAATGCTACAGCGCAGTCAAGAATAAGTATATAAATCGAAGTACCCTAGAAAGTTAATCATTGCTGTCTTCTATGTTGCCATAAATCCGTCTATTTGAAAAAAAAGAGAAACTTGCTCAATATGAAGGGAATAGAGAGGGGATTAGCGGAAGAAAGGTTATAAGACAGACTCAAACATTTTGTCATGTATCAATGTATTGAAATTGAGTCACCAGGTCCACGCCTTAAACATATGAGTACGTTGAAAAAATAGACTTAAACTAGTTTAAGGTTTCAGAGGACAAAAATAAATTACAAAAAATACATTGTAATGAGATTAAAAAAAAAAAGAATGTATCAATGTAACTGCGTTTAAGACTTTATTTTACTTTGTATTTTTTAAATTACATTCAGAAGATAATAAGCAAGAAATTGTTTGCTAATAAAACATTGGCAAAAACAAGCTCAGTTCAGTTTAAGATTGTGATAGATTTTCGGTTCAGCTTTAAAGTATAGATACAAATTTGCATACATAATGACCAAAAACGATGAATAAAACGTATGCAAACGAGCTCATTCAAATGTTGCCGCTTTTTTTCACATCGTGTACAAATCAATGAACGCAAAATGTTGTGATGCTTTAGTTGCAAAGAGTGGTTATTTATGTAAAGATTTGAAGAGAGAAATGAGTTATTCAGCCTTGATGTTTCTTAATGGCGTGTCCTTCATTCAGCTCAAGCCTTGAGTTGTTTGTGTTTTTTTGTTTAAAATTCTTGAGCCGAAGGTGCTGTCGATAAATGTCACCCGAGTGCCATCTCTCGACCCAAACCTGAGTTATAAAACGTTCATCGCAATTTGGTCCTTTTGCGACACACCATTTAAACTTTGCTCTTTCTGTTTTCTTACTGTTCCAAAGTACGACTTAAATATTGTGGGGAAAAGTTCATGTACTCTGTCCAGTAGAAGGTAGAAGTTTAAAAAAAATCTAATGTATATATTATTATTATATTAGTTTATATTTTATTTTTTATTTTTTATTTTTTATTTTTTATTTTTTATTTTTTATTTTTTATTTTTTCCCTTTAAAAATAAAATAAAAGTTCAGTTTTTCAGCTTTTAATTTTTTTTTTTTTCACCTTTAACATTAGTGGACTTTGCAGTAATTAAGGATTAATCGGACAATGATGTAACGCAAAAATCTAAATATCAAACATGCAAAACTGAATTTCCAATGTTTTATGTAGTTTTTGTGTAATTTTGTTCAAACAGAAAATCAATTTGGTTTTCCCGTTTTTGAATCCAAATAAAAAAAACAAAAACAAAGAGAGATACAAAGAAGGGTCTGGAATCGCATTATTAGAGGGCGTCAAAAAAGCTCTCCAAACTCAGGACGGTCCAAACACAGCCTCCAATTTGTAGCACGAGTCTCTCAAATGTGGACGACGTCTCAAATATTCTCGTAACATTCAGAACAAAATATAAAACTTCTGTGTTATTTTTGTCGGCCTTTTTCCTCGTAAGCCGCCATGTGTGTTTAGGCACGAACACCCTATTCTCCAATATTTAAAACCCCTGTAATAGAATATATACTCAGCTGAAATGGAAAGAGAGCCTGAACATAAAAAAAACAAAAATGTGTGTGAATTAAATTGTGATTTGGATGTTTTGAAATCGTCATTCATTTCACGCAACACATTTCAAACACAGTGAAGAGCTTTAACAATAGTGATGGGTGGATCAATATCAAATATTGATTTATCGTATACTTATGGAGGTATAAAATATTATCGATTTTCATGCGAAAATACTGATGTTTAAAATGTATCAAAAAATATATTTATTTAAATAAATTCTTGTAAATTTTTGTTTTTTTATCTACACATATTTAATACATTTTCGAATCACTTCAAACTAGGGTTAAACAGAGATAATGATGCCACGATACAATTATTTTATAGTAGAGGATTGTCAAGACATTTTATTCCAAAACTCATCGTATCGTATCAATAGTGCGATACTTGCAATAGTGTTACTTAAAAAAAAAAATCACCGCCCACTACGACTTCACAATTCCGAGTAGACTGAAATATGAACAGAAAATAACATCTAGAACATCTTTATTGATTTTACATTGTATGTTCATTTTATATATTTTTTTATTATTACAACCATTTTGACTCTTCTACGCCGCGAAAATCAATGTTCAGCTTCAGAAATAGCCGCTCTTAGTCATACTTTCACACTTTGGTGCTAAACATTAAGGCAAGGCAAGTTTATTTGTAAAGCACAATTTGTACACATGGCAATTCAAAGTGCTTCACACAACAGGACAAAAATGCATAAAAATCACAATTCAAAGTGCTTCACACAACAGGACAAAAATGCATAAAAATCACAAAGACATGACAGAAATGGCAAAACCTTCCTTTCTATTCATTACATTTTTTTCTCTGATGGAAAACCAAATCTATTGGACCACACTGGCAGACACTCCAGACACTCTTTCCTATATTTATTTGACATTACCAGCGTAGTAGATGTCTCCGGGATGGGCACGTCGCTTTTGGATGGATTCTAATCGCCTGTGCTGGCACCTGCCTCTGAACCCACTCTCCTGTCTTTTCTTTTCAGTCGTGGTGGTCCATAACAGCGAGCTCATGTGCGGAAGCCTGGACAAAGGCACGCTGGGATCGGGCTCCAAGAACAACATCTTCTACATCCTCCTGAGGGACTGGGGGCAGCTGGAGGCCGCCAACGCCATGTCCCGCCTGGCCCGCCTGGCCCCCGTCTTCCTGTGTGCGTCCTGTTTTTTTTTTTTAAATCACATTTTAGGATTCTGGACTTTGTGTTCTTTTGGGATATTGACACTTTTAACAATACCTTTTTTAATACCTTATTAATTAATGATAAAAATGTCATCTTATCCATGTGACGATCTTCTATTTTGGCGATATTGTCATTATAATTCTCTGTATTTGAGCGTAGAGCTGCATTTAATTAAAAATTTAATTGAACTTTCCACCACTAGTTTAAAATATAACACAAATAACGTCATATTTTGCATCTGTAACAAAGAAATATGACTTTGTAGTGAGAGTTGGGTTTGTTTTTCCCTGAACAAAGCCCCAGACGGATTGGCGTTTTCTCTGGTTCATGATTATGAGCAAATCAAAATTGCTCTCCAGGAACAATACTTATTCAGAACATGCAATTGTAATAGTTGCAGGGTGCGTTTGGCTCCAGTGTGATGGAGAAACCTCAGAGGACCCCACTCTTTTCCCTTCATTGGCCTCGCACTACAAATACTTTTCTATCAGTATTTTATTTGCGATTCCTCGTGTTGTGTTGGGCGACCGAGTGTGTGAGTTTGTCAAAATGATCAATACTCTACAAATATTAATTGTATACTGATATAAGTATTTAAAGTAGATTTAAACAGGTATCAATGCTCTCAATGCTAAGACCGCATGATAATAATGAAGAAATTACTATTATTCTGTTTACAAATACAAATACACATGCTCCTTTGTGTCTTCTCACTAGCAGTCCAACTTTGCTTCTTTAGACAAATATGTAGGCATCAAATGAAGTGCGGTATTGCTACAGACGGTATTAAAGACTGCTTTATTCCACTGAAACAATCAACCGAACTTCAAATACCGATATTGACTACTTAAGTATCTGCCAATACCCGATAATCAACCAAAACTAGGTTACATCGCTTAAAACTACTTCAACGTGTCATCAAAACTTCCTAAAAGATTAAGAATTGTCAGAAAAATGATTTGTACATCCATTTGAGTAACTTGACCACAGCAAAACATTGTAAAAAATGGGGTTTTAAAATATGTTTGTGTTCTCAAAATGGTAGTATCGGAACAGTATCGGCAAGTAAGCAGTCGATACCCGGTCCGGTAAATGTTCCAATATCGGCGTCGATATCGATGGCGTCCGCGTCGGCACGTCCCAGCCTGAAGTGACAAAACTATTAATGAAATATTCCCTGTTTATTTCATCGTCTCATCAAAAACGAACACAACGAACACAAGCTTTTACTGACTTTTGGACTAACTTTAGACAAGGGATGTCATGATTATCAGGTTAATCAATAAGAATGATTATTCAAGTCACAATATAATCTTAAGAACCAGAAAAATTATAATCGTAACAATTTTATAAGCAAAATTAAGTATTTTTGTTCAATTTACTGTCCAAAAAATAGACCCAAATGTCACAAATTGTTTAAAATAAAGCATAGATACAAAGCATTTATAAATGTTTAGTCATAACTAATCAATTAACAAAAATATAAAGTAATCATTAACATTAACTAGCCCTAACCCTAGTAAATGATTATTAAATGATTAGTTTGTTTGTCAATGATTAATAAATATGTATAAATGTTTTGTATTTTTGCCTTTATCTGGCTGTTTTTGTCACATTTAACTTAAGTTTGCCTTTCAAAAAGTTTAATCTCGTGAATCCGCTCACAAACTTGAGGAACAGCCACACGTCAAGACCACGAGAATGAAAGAAAAAATGAACGATGTCACTGTTGTTCGGTCACAGTCTCAATAATCGTGAATAATCGTGAATAATCGTTAAATCGTGACGTTTTTTCCTCACAGTAATCGCAACAGTAACATTTGATATCAGCCCAACAAAGAAGTCCTTTTCTAAATGAGCTGAAATAAATACAGTGATGAGTAAATATTGATTTGATTTTTTTATCAAAGCTGACCGCCGCTTGTATTCGACAGCAAACCGAGGCTTCTCCATCGGGATCGGGGACGTGACGCCGGGTCAGGGGCTGCTCAAGGCCAAACAGGATCTGCTGGACGACGGGTACACCAAATGTGACGAGTACATCGAGGCTCTGCACACGGGGAAACTGCAGCAGCAACCGGGCTGCACTGCCGAAGAGACGCTGGAGGTAACGTCATAAACGACACTTGCACACAGACACGCAGGCGCTTAGCATGTTTGTGAACTTAGAAAACGTCTCACGAATTGCTGCTCTTCGCTAAATGGATTTTTTGTTTTTTTGCTTTGAACAATGTTATTCCATTGTTCCCTCATCACAAACATACCCGGAGTTGTTTTCAGTTTCATTCTCGCTCGTTTCATCTATCCCGTTTACGATGTCGTCTTGCTCTGAGCCTCAGAAATAACTCCGTTTCAGTTTTTGCGTCATCGGTAGAAATCCTGCGCAATTAAAAAAAATAAATTATATATATATTTTTTAGGGTTTTTTACCATTAGAATAAACATAACAATACAGAACCAAAAAAATAAATAAAAATGAATGAATATAAATCAAACCAAACAGTCCCACTAAATTGTCCTCTTTCAAATTAAGATGTAATTTGTTTCCCATTTTGCATATGTCCAATACACTGTCGTCCCTGCTGTACACTGGGCCAGAACTTATCAAACATGTGAACACCTTTATTTTGTAAAATGAATATTGTTAGTGTAAAGTAACATTTTTATTGTGTAAATTATGCATAACTCCCAGCTGTGATGTCGTCAGTTTGCTTTTACTTCCTGTCATTTTCAACGAATTTGTCTATTTTCCACAAACTGCTACTTGTTTGGATAAAACAATCATGTATATTTACAACACCAAACACGAATGCAAATCCAGCCGACCTTTGACCTCTCAGACGCAGCAGACGACTTTAGTTTCCTCCTGAAGACATTATACACACATTTATTTAGTATCATAAACAGTGTTATAAATCGTTATCTAAGCTCCGTAAATTGTGATTCTGGCCCACCCCTACTTACTTAAAGACCCTTTTATTCTTTGGCTCTTAAAACCACTTCAGCCGTGTTATCGTATTTTTCTTTATTGATCGCTTCGTCTTTGTTGTTGTTGTTGCTTTTATTTGATCGGACTGGTTTTATTGTAATATTAAACTGAAGTATTTAGTCCGTTTGTTGTTGCTACACTCTCTTGTCGAATATATAAAGCACAATATAAATTCAAGTCATATTTTCTTTTTTATTGTTGTAGAAACCCCAAGGCAATATTTTATTTATTTTATTTATTTTATTTAGTTTATTTAGTTTATTTAGTTTATTTAGTTTTAATTTTTATGATAATTTTTTGAATTTTATGAACAAACACATGCAAAGAAAACGAAAATGAAAAAGACAAAAACCTATCGAGTCTTTATGGAAACGGTTTGCTGTTTTCCTGCAATAACAATGAAAATATTTAGAAAAAGAAAAGCAATATTTCTAAACGGCACGTCTCTTTGTGTCTGTACTGTTTCCGAGTGGTGAAATATGATGTTTTTAGATTGTGGAGTCTCACCGCTCTCCCACAGTTTGCCTTTACATCCCTCAAGGCTTTGTTGACAAAAAACTTAATAAAATTGTGCAAGTGAAATGTCAGAGGAGGCCATGGTTATTTTAGCTGAGGTCTGAAAGGTTTTTCATTCATAGTTGAGGGGTTACTGCAAGTTCTTCTGCTGTTGTTAACAATAAAAACACCAATTAATTTTGACATAGACTGTTTTTTTTTTTTTTTTGTTGGGGTTTTTCATGGCTGATGCTGATCGTTTAGAATTCTTTCCAGAAATCAGCTTTACTCATATTTTTTGGAGACTTTTTTGATTACTTTTCCCAAATTTGACAAATTGTTTTTATTTTTACTACAAACTGGATAAGAGAGCAGTTTTGTGCAGACTTTGCACTAAAGAGTTCAAATAAAGCTTTATGTGCATTATTACACAATTATTATTATTATTATTATCATTATCATTATTATATATATATATTTTTTTTCTCTTTCTCTTTTTTTTTTTTTTTGTAAATCTGATTGAAAACAATTGAAAGTTTTGTCAGAATAAATGTCACTTTATTTATTTCTGAAATTGGTAAACGCAATGAGGAATAATTTTAGAAGTAACAGCTGCAAATGGAGCTCAGCCATTAATTTTTGCTGGACTTTTTGAAAAAAAAAATTAAAAGTATAAAAAAGGCACCACAAAGACTAATAACCAGCTACAATGCGGTTGTTTTCAAACCAAATAAACCAAAATTTGGCACTCCCATCTACTGGCAGCAGTAGGAATTGCAAAGGGGGAATAAAAACGAAAGCTAGTTTTCCCCCCAAAAAAACTGTTGTGACGAAAGTGATTTGACGACAGAAAAAACAGCAGAATTTCTCCGGACCTTTTAACTTTTACAAACTCTGAAACCGATTGAGTTCTGAGGCTCAGGAAAAAGGACCTTGTGAACAGTATGAATAAAAAAAACTCTTATGTTTTTGACAAGGGAACAATGTTTTCTGCCAATCTGCTACATCGCTAACATAGTTTGTGGTATTTCTGTTTTGTTTGATGTGTTGTGGTCCAGGCGCTGATCCTGAGGGAGCTGTCCGTGATCAGAGACCGAGCGGGAAGCGCCTGTCTCCGGGAGCTGGACAAGAGCAACAGCCCCCTCACCATGGCCCTGTGCGGATCCAAAGGTACAAGTACAATGATGTTCTGGAGCCTGTGGTTCGACTTTTCAATTGGACATTTCAAACCCGTTGCAGAATTCCCGTCATTTGAAAGCTAAATAAAGAGCGCGTCCTTCAAGTTTTACTTTCTGAACATTAGATGGTGCTCTCGGTGCCTTCAAGAACACCTTTGGACAAATGTCTGCCTTCCACATTTACAGCCGGCTCTAGAATCATGTCCTTCTCCATTAGCTACTTTAACGGCTCACTTTGTTTGGCTGTCTGTGGTCATCTGCGCTTGATGTGAATGATCCCCGCTCTAGAGTTTTGCTTAAAGTGCCCCCTGCAGGTCAGGCGACTCATTGAACTAAAAAGCAGTTAAGATGAATATATTCAAAATTGTGTTAAAAATTCTAAAAATTTTCTCACAGAATAGCACATTATTTAGGTTTAGAATTTCACTTCCTGTTTGTAATTGATGACATCACACTAGGAAATTACCCAGCAAACACTGGGCCAAAACTCATCTAATGTCACCATTTTTAAAAATTTGACAAATAAAAATATATGAGAGCGACTTTATTTTGTTGAATTAATGTTTTGAAGAGTCAAAAAAGTTGTTTAATTAATGTAAATTATGCATAAACTTCGACTGGAATGAGTGTCCCTGTTGTGATGTCACTTCCTGTCATTTTCTACACATTTTTCAACCTTTCCTCGACAAATACCTGCTATATTTGTGTAAAACTATAATTTATATGTACGACAGGTATAAATACACCAAATAAAGTCAAAATTAGAACATTGTTAAAAACCTGTCAGATGTCACTTTAACTTTTCTATAAAAATACAATTAAATCAACCAAACTTGTCTGGAATGATCTGGACTCCCCCTGTCCCTGTGGTGCCCCCGTCCCTCTGCACCGCTCCACTCTTTTGTACCGTTCCCTCCACGTTCACATGTTTTTAAGGCGCTCTTCTCTTTTGTCCCCGATTTGTTTTGTATAGGATCCTTTATCAATATCTCGCAGATGATCGCGTGCGTCGGACAGCAGGCCATAAGTGGATCTCGAGTACCCGACGGCTTTGAGAACCGCTCGCTGCCTCATTTCGAAAAGCACTCCAAAGTAAGATGTGATGTAGATTCTATGTAATTACAGTTCACAGGAGAAAGCAGGCGTAAGGGACGCTGTTTGTTCTGACCTTTTCTATTGTAGTAGCATCATAGAGAAGCCTCAGTTCAGTCCATGCTTTTGTGTGGCGTGCGCTCTCTAGAGATGCAATAAATGATGTTCGCTCCATTTCAGTGCAGATCACATGTTTTTAGCGTTTTTATTTGAAAGAGACATGGGGACTTACTTCCATATCTCTCCCATTCCATGTGCTAAATTACCAGAACTAAAGCAGGTGAATAAAGCCAGAATATTGCCAGTACCGCTGCTTGTTTTTTTTTTTGGGTACGAGCTTGGGTTGTAAGGTTATGTTTAAGTGCTATTTTTCATTGAATGGAAATGATGCAGCACATTGTTGTAGTGAAGGAACACAGAGAGACAAATGCCAGTTTGATTGTGTGAACAGAGCCATCCCGGCAACGTTCTGGGATTGAAGCGTGTGTGAATGGGGGTCAGAGCTGAGAAAAAAAGAAATAAATGAAAAAATAAATATAAATAAAATAAAATAATAAAAATAAAGATTTTTATTAGTTTTTTTCTACGGAGAGTACTTTTTTTTTTTGATATATTTTGGGACAAAACTAGACCATCCAACCCATGATTGAGCCATCATTGCCTGAATAAAGTTCTATTGAGCTCATGATGGTTCTGTATTAATCTGTGGGTTCCACCACGAATGCAATAAACTTTTAGTGAAAAAAAACATTATTTTTTTTGTAGCTCAAAACAAATTCTCCATAAGATTAAATGTGAACAGACCCTCAAACAGCATATTGATACATCAGGAAGTGTTTCTTTATTTTATATTTTTTTCCAAGCGAACACTCGGGTCTTTGTCACATCTCTTTTAGATAAATAATGTTATATACAAATCTATATTGCCAATGATGAAAACTGGTTTCTGGTGACATTTACAGAGTAGTGTTTGCATGTTCTCCCTGTATAGATTTCCCATGGGCGCAAAATATAAACACCTAATAGCGTTCCCTATCAAAAACATTTTTATTAGACAAAATGGTTCAATGAAAACGCAAAACAAAACGGCAAACCTCTTTTACAAAAGCACTCACCGAAATGTCAACATGTTCCCACTTTCTCTGTGTTCTTAGCTTCCCGCTGCCAAAGGTTTTGTGGCCAACAGCTTCTACTCCGGTCTGACCCCGACGGAGTTTTTCTTCCACACAATGGCCGGGCGAGAGGGTCTGGTGGACACAGCGGTGAAGACTGCGGAGACCGGGTACATGCAGGTACTCCTCAAGCGCTAAAAGCTTTCTTACGAGCAGCAGGTCGTCACAGTGGGATTCTCCTGTGGACTTGTCCCAGCAAGGCACAAGCTGGTTTCATCCTTATTTGTTATCATAATTTGAATCCTCTGTTACAATTCACTCTTTCAAAGTACCGAATAGAATACTGAAGATAAAATGGAGCTCAGCTTATCCAAGACTCTGGTTTAAAGGACACACGTTGCGCACTTTTGAGCTTTTAACCACATTGTTTCCTCATCAAAAACATACCTAGATTTGCATTTTGCTTCAATCACGCTTGTTTTGATAACTACTCTTCAGCAAGTATAACATTTCCCAGATTTTTTGCATCGAAGGTGGAGATCCGGGGGTCTCCGGGGGTCTCCTGTGCTGTTGTTCAACCCATAACTCATCATCAGACTCGTTCTGAGCATTTCTGCCTCAAATGGCATTTGTTACACCAGCGTGCGTACATATGCATGAAGCTACAGTATGTGTTGTTTGATTCCCCATGGTAATTCCTTCTGCTACCAGTAGATGGAGTGGTAAGACCAATCTTGAGGGAACGACCTGACTGATAGAAAGTCATGTGTGCTTTTCAATACGTGCATTCTTTTAAGAAGAAATACTCCGGAAAGTTGTTTAAAGATCTACATAGCAATGCAAATGAAGCATACAATGTGTCATTTAATGCGCCCCCTACAGGTCGGACGACTCTTTGAACTAAAATGCAGTCAAGATAAATATATTTTGAATTTAGCTAAAAAATTATATGAATGTTGTCACAGACAGGCACATTTTTAGGTTTATAATTTCACTTCCTGTTTGTCAACTTTTTTTAAAATGTATTTATTTATAAATTTTTATTTATTTTTTTACACAAAAATATATGCGAGCGACTTTATTTTAGAGAGTCAGAAAAGTTGTTTCTTTGTGTAAATTCTGCATAAACTTTGGATGGAATGAGTGTCCCTGGTGTGATGTCACTTCCTGTCATTTTCTACAGATTTTTCAACGTTTTCTCCACAAATACCTGGTAAAAACCTTTCATACGCATTTTAAGTAGGGCTGGGGGCGGGAAAATCTAATTGAAAGTTGATCTTGACAGGTTTTGTAGAAAATGTATTTTACTCTCCCCAAACGCTTCTGGGGAAAATAATATTGAAGAATATTTAAAGTGAAGTATGACAGGCCTTTGCAATTTTCTAATTTTGACGTTATTTGGTGTATTTATACCTGTTGTACATATAAATGATAGTTTTACCCCAATCGAGCAGGTATTTGTGGAGAAAACGTTGACAATTCTGTGGAAAATGACAGGAAGTGACATCACACCAGGGACACTCATTCCAGTGAAAGTTGATGCATAATTTACTACTACTTACTTTTTAACATGAATTCAACAAAATAAACTCTCATATATTTTTATTTGTCAAATAAAAAAAATTTGACATTAGATGATTTTTGGCCCAGTGGTTGCTGGGTAATTTCCTAGTGTGATGTCATCGTTCACAAACAGGAAGTGAAATTATAAACTTTTGCTATTCTGTGATAACGTTTTGATATTTTTTAGCAAAATTCAAAGTATATTTATCTTGACAGCATTTTTGTTCGATGAATCGTTCGACCTGTAGGGGGCGCTTTAAGACAAATCAAAAACGAAGCATAAAGTGTGATCAGTCAATACGAGGAAGTGCGCCCAACTTACTTGTTTGTCTTCAGCGTCGTTTGGTGAAGTCGCTGGAGGACCTGTGCTCCCAGTACGACCTGACCGTCCGCAGCTCCACCGGCGACATCATCCAGTTCATCTACGGCGGCGACGGACTGGACCCCGCCGACATGGAGGGAAAGGACGAACCGCTGGAGTTCAAACGAGTCCTGGACAACATACGAGTGAGTCCGTCTGAGCGGACTATGGTGTTAGTCTTTTATCGTCTGCCATTGCTCTGGGAGTGGATTTATGAAAACAAACTCAAATATCTTGGAAAATACTGACCAAAAAAACAAGCTTTTTACACTTTTTTTGGGGGTGTAGATTGAATTATTCGGGCTTGACCAATATAATGCTCTGCCGATATTATGGATCAATATGGGAACAATACGAGACAAATATTGGCTTTCAAGTGAAATCATCCAATATACTTACTGATAAATGTCCTGATAGGTGGCGCTGTAATGGTATTAATCAGTGGAGGTTTTTTTTTTTGAGTGTTTGTGATGCCGTAGTGCACCTGAACGCACCTCCAGATGCCTCTCCACGGCGATTCTCCAGTTTGTACAAGTCAAAGCATGCCAGGACACAAAAAATATAAATTATTTCAAAGGTGCCGCATGTCACTTTTCTGCTGGAGGGTCCGCCACCTGCTTGTGCCCATGGAGACCTCTAACCCCTTTTTATAGCGTATCGGCTCCTTAAAAATCGTACAA
The DNA here is from genome assembly GCA_015082035.1 of Chaenogobius annularis. Taxonomy (NCBI): domain Eukaryota; kingdom Metazoa; phylum Chordata; class Actinopteri; order Gobiiformes; family Gobiidae; genus Chaenogobius; species Chaenogobius annularis. The sequence goes on along the minus strand of BJKM01000426.1, from coordinate 562,056 downwards.
ATACTGCAATAGTGACTTGACTAATTACCAAATCGCCCGGGCGCGGCCCCAGTAGTGGCTCCACTCAACGTTTTTTAGTTTTTTTTTACCTTTTTTTTTTCTTTGTATTTCCACTACTTCTCTCTGTCTGACACGCGTTCTCCTGTCCAGGACGCGATCAATATCTTCGATTTGGCCCCATGTCTCATTCCTTCCAGATGTATAGACATGCCGTCTCCATTCACACACCAGACACGGATGAAACTTCTGGGCTGTGATTGTTCAAATCACTTTATTTTTTTTTTTAAGGCTTATATAATGTTAATATATTATTAAATTTAATATATATATATATATATATATATATATATATATATATATATATATATATATATATATATATATATATATATATATATATATATATATATATATATATATATATATATATATATAAAAACTCTCTCCTTGTGTATCGTGTTTATTAAAAAATATATATATATGTAGTTAAATTTTTTTTTAAATAATAATAAAAATTAAAATAATAATAATAAAAATGAAAAAAAAATAAAATAATAATAATAATATACAAAACCACACACACAAAAAACACACAAATAACAAGCAGGACCAGGGAGAACATAAGGTAAGTAAAGGAAGAAAAGGAAATAAGGCCGTGTCGAGCCTCCAGAGTCAGTTTTTAAGCCGCTCTGGACTTCGTCTGACCCCTCTGGCGTCAAACCAATCCAAAGTCACATCAACACCACAATTACACCGGCGTTTCGACCCACAATACGAGTGACGGGACTCAAAGAGGCCCCCTGCGATGACGCGTTCTCGGCGTGTGACCCCTTATTGCGTCACGGGGTTCACTCGGGATGGCTTCGTATTGCGCCGTGGTTCGATCCGGCCGCCCTTCATCGCCGCCTCCTCCTCCTCACGTCTTTCTCCCCGCTCTTTTAGGCCGTGAACTCGTGCCGCAACGAACCGGCGCTGAGCCAGAACGAGCTGGTCCTCACCGCCGACGCCATCATGAAGAGGGAGGACTTCTTGTGCTGCCGAGACAGCTTTCTGGAGGTAATGCGGATGTTTTTATGTTTTTAGTATTTTAAACTTTCTACAAGTAAAAAAAACTCAATTGGAGGTGGGCCATGAATCAACATTTCGATAATATTGTGACCTTTGTTTGAAGAGATATTGGATGTATCGTTTATCGTAGAAAGAGCTGCAAAAAGAGCTGATTTAAAAATGAAAAAAGTGACTACGTAAGCTTTTAAACATGAATATTTCTTTTGTCATTCATTTTACCGACATTTCACATTTGTCACATGATTTAACTTCAACCAATACGTTCAAATACACGTTTTACTCCACAAAAACATTTATATATGTTTTTTGTCGATATCGCCCACCCCTATTCTTATTTCATTATTGTTTTTGCTTTATTATTTAAGGTTTGTAATGTTTGGCCGTTATAATTGCAGTTCAACCTAAAACCATCGCAAACTAAATCTATGTGCAAGTGTTGTTTAAACTGTTTTTTGTGGTTATAAATGCAACAAAGTCTACATATTTATTATGTGTTGAAGAGCATTTTCTCTCTCTAAATTAGCATAATGCCGGTCTGGGTTTGGAGCCTTGAGTGATCTCTGCCCCCCAGGTGGTCCGTTGTGTAACTCCTGAAGCTCTAATTGCAGAAGTAAATCTTTGTTTTGTCGGCGCAGCGTCAAAACAACAACGCACTTTGACACTCGCCTGCCTGATAGGAGGGTGCAGCGGTCCAGGGGTGCATTTGTAACTTCAGAATACCTCAGTGAACAAGCTGGTCAGAAATGAGTGAACTTTTGTCTGCTGAATAGTTGTAATCTATGACGTTTGTCACTGGGCACCACCACGTCTAAACATTACAGGTCTAAATTTGGGCTAAAACGGGTCCAAAAAAGGACTCTCACCAAGAACTATCCCAAAGAAGAGCAAAAATGTGGATGAATTGGACATAAATTAGGAAACTGTAGAAATTCAGAGGAGCCAGTGGTTCCTGTGCCGTAGTTATTTAAAATGTTACTTTTCTAAAACGACTACAAGAACTTCAAAATGTATTTATTTGTATAAATAAATAATAATATAATTAATTAATAAAATAAATAATAATGTTACATTCATTTAAAATAAATTTAAATAGATAGATGTAAAAGAAATTAAATTAAATTAAAGATAAGATAAGAAGAAATAATAATAATAATAATAAAAATACAAATACAAATAATAATACAAATAATAATAAAATAATTTGAATAATTTAGATTAAATACAATACTATTTGGGCATCTGTTCCGGATGCCTCCTGGGCGCCTCCCTGGGGAGGTGTTTCGGGCATGTTCCACCGGAAAGAGGCCCCCGGGGAAGACCCAGGACACGCGGGAGGGTCTCTCGGTTGGCCTGGGAACGCCTCGGGATCCCCTTGGAGGAGTTGGAGGAAGTGTCTGGGGGAAGTCTGGGAATCCCTGCTTAGATTGCTGCGCCCGCGACTGGATAAGCAGAAGAAGATGTATGGATACGATAAGATTACAATCAAATCACTTCAAAATAACCAGTAGAGAGCAAAAGATCACCAGAGATGTAAGAGAGAAAAAAAAATTCTGATTATTATTTTAAGAGTAAGAAGTAAGAATAAAGCTATAAAAATGATGTTTGTGAAAGTACATTTAAGTTATTGCTTTTTGCATGTTTGGATAATCAGCCGCGCACAGAAACGAACGAGAATTGGAGTTATTTATTGTCTGAAGGAAAATGGAAAAACCTATTTTTGACTAAACGAAATGATACCAAAAATAAAAGGAATTATACCAACTAGCTCAGGATTGTCTTGTCAGTTGAGATTTTTTTTGTTGAGATAAATAATAAACTCAAAGACGTTTCAACAAGCGTTTTTATCATACCGTTATTTAATTCCACTTTTGGTTATTTTAAAGGGCCTCTATCTAATCGTTATTATTATTATTTTTAATATGAGCTAAATTAAGTGTTTTAAGTGCTACTTTTTTAATCTGGCTTTTTATGTCACATGAACATTATTATTCCTAAAGTTCAGGAAGTTGGTCCCATACACTTAGATTAGCGACGTCCAAACTACGGCCAACACGAGTGCACCAGCCTGATACGTTTTTCCCTCTTTTGAAGAAACTCACAGACACTGGTTCAGAGAAGTACTTGGAGGTACCGTCACGCTGCATGGTTGTTCCCCCGTGGTTGACCTGGAGACCGGTGTGACGTACTGTGAATCTGTATAACACGGAACTTTCTAACTTCACACGTCTGTCATTAACGCGCCGCCGAACCTTTGTGACACGTCGAAACGCCAAATGGAAACGTAACCGCTGCGCTTACTCACGACTGTAAATGTTTTGAAATACTGCGTTTGGCATTGCAAGAAAACACGTAAACGCCACAGCATGTTTTAAACCTGGTAAAAGGCTGTTTTTCTCACTGTTCGGCTTCTTTCCATCAGTTTAAAGTGTATTATACGTTTAAAGAACAGCAAAGTGTTCATGTTCTCATAAACAACAGCGCTCATGTGAAAGGGTTAGAAAAGGTTGTGTGGGGTTTTAATATATTTATGTCCTGCCTTTTTATTTTTCTAAATGTGTCGACGTTTTGCTGCAGCATCGCCGTCTTTACTAATGTCACTAATTCTGTTTAAGTCGAGTTTTGCACGTGTTCTGGTGAGGCGCCTCAAAATGTCTAACCTGTAACTTTTTGAATTCCGTTTAATGCTTAATGCCGTACCGCGGGACATTTTATAGGGGCACGTGTCGGACAAATGGACACAGAGCGCCTTCCACGTGTGAAAAGTGTTGATTTAATGTTGCGGATGCACTTTGGATGACGTTTTGGTTGTGAAATGCACGTCGATATTTGGCATTTTGAGTTCGAACTGTTGTTTTTAGGACTGCAACTATCAATCATTTTTGTAGTCGACTAGTTTGCAGTTATTTATATGATAACTGCAGACTAGTCCAACGGTTATTTCTACTGTACATTTTAGTTAAGGTAAAAATATGACGACTGAAGGCTTCCAGATGGAGAATATTTATGAAGGAACTGTATTAATGTTGAAAATCGCAAATTGTTTATTCTCTATTTGGCATTTTGATTTAATAATGAAGCTGTTTTTGTTTTAAAACATCTTGGCACATGCTTAAGAGTCTGTGCAGTTCAGATAATGACACTGTTGTGATTAATTGTTCCAGTCCTAGTCATATAAGGTCAATTCAATAGGTAAAAAAAAAGAATAATAATACAAAATAAAAAAAGAATAATAATATGAATAATTAATAAAAAAAAGAATAATAATAATAGAAAAAATAAAATTATAATAATCTTTTTTATCAAGGAAATCAAGAAGTTTACCAAAAGCATTTCGGAGCGGATCAAAAAGACTCGAGACAAGTACGGCATCAACGACAACGGGACCACGGAGGTAAACGCACGCCCGACGATCGCATTGTTCCCGTCAAATAAACGGATGCAAATTATATCGGGTTTGACTTTTCAGCCAAAGGTTCTGTACCAACTCGACCGCATCACGCCGACGCAGCTGGAGAGGTTCTTGGAGACTTGCCGAGACAAGTACATGAGGTGAGATTGGCAGGTGCTAATTACGTACGCCACATACGGGGGCGCGCAGCATGTCATTTCAGCCGTTTCCAGCAGAGACGTACAGAGAGAGTCGGTTCAGAATTAACCTTAGGATGCTGCGTCGCGTCATAATGCAGACTTGATGGTGCCAGTTTCTTTCTTACAAGAGAACGAGGAAGTTGTTGAAGTTTAGCTTTTTTTAATCTGTAAGTAATTTTCTCTGAGTCTAAATAAACTAAAATAAAAAAGAAGTATCGAAACACTGATGATTTCATGGGCTTGATCTATGCTGAACAAATAAATACATTAAATTAAGACATAAATAAAATGAAACAGTAAGTACATCAATTATACTTAACGTAAGTACATAAATTATGTTCTAAAAAGTACTAAAGTAAGTAAATTTAAGTACATACAAAAAAACTAAGTGCATAACGTAAGTGCATAAATTAAATAAAGACCTAAAGAAAAGGAATACAGTAAGTACATAAATACGTTAAGTACTGAATTAATATACTTACTTTTGTACAATTTAGTACTTAAGTAAATTAAGTACACAAAATTAAGTACATAAAAAAAACTAAGTGCATAACGTAAGTGCATAAATTAAATAAAGACCTAAAGAAAAGGAATACAGTAAGTACATAAATAAGTAAATTAAGTATATAAATTCAGTACTTAACGTAAGTACATAAATTACTACAAAAAGTAAGTACATAAATTAGTACATACAAAAAAGTAAGTACACAATAAGTACATAAAAAAAAACTAAGTGCATAACGTAAGTGCATAAATTAAATAAAGACATAAAGAAAAGGAATACAGTAAGTACATCAATTACGTTAAGTACTGAATTTATATACTTAATTTACTTAAGTACATAAATTACCTACAAAAAAGTAAGTACATAAATTAAGTACACAAATTAAGTACATAAATTCAGTACTTAACGTAAGTACATAAATTACCTACAAAAAAGTAAGTACATAAATTAAATACATAAAAAAAACTAAGTGCATAAATTAAATTAGTATTAGATCACGTTGTAACATTCAGGCCTGTCCCAATAACCGTTTTGAATAATTTTTTAAGCTCTCGAAAAAATCATGATAAACAATAATATTGAAACCACTTTGTCACAATAAAGCGGGATAATTCCTATGAACCCATTTTTAAATGTGCAGTGCTGCAACACCTGAAAAGCAGAATGAAACCATAATGAGCTGTGGCAGTGACTCGTTCAACCCTCAAACGCAAATATTATTGTATTACAAAAAAATAACAAGAATCTCCCCACTATGACACAGAAGAGAATACACACGATAAATATTGAGCCCAAAACATATTGTTATAACGTAGATAAACTGTAGATAAGTAGCTTAAGTAATTATCGTGACAGGCCCATTAATATGACAAACAATTTTTTGTGTTGGAATTTATTCGATTGTCAAAGTATAAAGCCTTTTCCTTTATAACGAAATCAAGTTTGAACATTAAGGAGGTAACGTTAGTCAGAATGATATCACAAAGATGCCTCGCTGGAACTCCTAAACACTAATTTGGTGTCTCTTGTCTTCAGATTTTGCGTCACAAACTAAACGTATAGGTCCATAACTGTCCAATTAAGACGCTATAATACTGCGTCGCCGTTGCAATATGACTCATTACGTCAAAGAAAATGAATATGATTTCGAACGAGCCGTCAATCAGACACAATGCAATTTATTGTGTGCATTGTGTGGCCGGATTCATCGGCTGTCCTATTCTTTGATGTCAAATACAAAAGGAACTTCAGAACGAGCGCGAGCAATCAGATTAGATTTGTTCCGACAGTAATTAAGACTTTTTTTTCCCCCCATCCTTACACGGGCAGATGACAGTGTGTGAACGTTTGTCTTAATTAGCAACATGCGTTAAAAGATGAAAAACGACAAATCTGTTAGACAAATGTGCTGAACCAGCTGCCAATGGTAATTTAAAACTTTTATTTGTTTAAGGTTCAGGAAAACGCCCTTTTGCACCTTTCCCTTGTGTTTTAAAAGCCAATGTTTGTGAAACTTAACAAGACCGTATTTTAATAAGCATTGATTTCTTTTTCTTTGTTTAATCATGTTTTTTTTGGTGTTAGAACTGTGGAAACGACCGCTCGTAGCCATCCCAGGGGCTGTTAACACGGCCACAAGTTTTGATATCGGATCGGCCTCTTTCAATCAATATTTAATCCGCGCTCTGCTGAAAATGGTCGTTTCCTTGGTTTTCTCACGGTCACATGTGCGTGAATTGTGCCCGCCGCGGACACTTTTAGCCCTGTACGTTATCTGCACAAAAGACTGTACGGAAGAAAACCCACACATTTGACGACTTTACTTCAGCGCCGTTTGTCTAAAAAGCATCTTAACAGCGTCACACGAACAAAAGCTTGTGTGTGAGCGCTAAAATGAACCGTAAAGGTCAAACGTTCCACCAAAACCAGAACGGAACACAACGACGGACGCCAGTGCCAACGCCAGCAGCCTCATCCGTCGCCGTCAGAGCCAGTTACACCTGCAAGCGGCATTGAAGGCCTCGAACCCGCTAAAGCTGTGTTTTGTCATTTACTCGAATCCTGTACCACAAGGTTCACGCGGAAATCCAGTGTCTAGACTTAAATTAAGCCAGTTGAGCTTTGACATAATTAGATTTGTGAAATAATCAGAAAATAAAAGCAAATGTGTGAACAGTTTAAATAATGGCTGTTTGAAATGGTGTGCAAGTGTGATTAATCATGATCGTCACATTTCAAAAGTATGATTAATCTGATTGTTTTTTTTTTTTATGTCTTCTTTAAGCTAAACGAACAAAACATCGGCATTTGCTGAATATTTAACGCCGATAAACGATACATTTAAGTGCAAATATCAGCGCGATATATCTGACAAACCAGTATATCGTTTGTCTCCAAAAAGTACATTGTGCATAGTTTCAGTATTCATTTTGTTGTCTGTTATGGTTTCTGTTCCTGAGACCAGATAAGCTCTTGGTGAGTTTAATTGAATGTGTTCCATCAAGGAGCCCTGTCAGTCAAAGTCGAGAGCAAACAGTGGCGCTCTGTAACCACGCCCCCCTGTCTCTCGTCTCCCCCCCCCCCTCCAGGGCGCAGATGGAGCCCGGCTCGGCTGTGGGCCCTGTGCGCTCAGAGCATTGGCGAGCCGGGACGCAGATGACCCTGAAGACCTTCCACTTCGCCGGCGTCGCGTCCATGAACATCACTCTGGGCGTGCCTCGGATCAAGGAGATCATCAACGCCTCCAAAAACTCAGGTACACGGGAAGGATTGAACATTTCATGAACATAATTCCATCTGTGCCCCAGATGCGAGCTCAATATGTTCAGCTCCCGGCTTTAGCCCCGGTGTAGAGTCCTGCTCCCGGCTTTAGCCCCCGGTGTAGAGTCCTGCGCTCCCGCTTTAGCCCGGTGGTAGAGTCCTGCTCCCGGCTTAGCCCCGGTGGTAGAGTCCTTGGCTCCCGGCGTTTAGCCCCGGTGGTAGAGTCCTGCTCCCGGCTTTAGCCCCGTGGTAGAATCCTGCTCCCGGCTTTAGCCCCGGTGGTAGAGTCCTGCTCCCGGCTTTAGCCCCGGTGGTAGAGTCCTGCTCCCGGCTTTAGCCCCGGTGGTAGAGTCCTGCTCCCGGCTTTAGCCCCCGGTGGTAGAGTCCTGCTTCCCGGCTTTAAGCCCGGGTGTGAAAGAAAGCCTCCCGGTGGCCGTGTTTTAACCCTGCTCCCGCTTTAGCCCCGTGGTAGAGTCCTGCTCCCGGCTTTAGCCCCGGTGGTAGAGTCCTGCTCCCGGCTTTAGCCCCGGTGGTAGAGTCCTGCTCCCGGCTTTAGCCCCGGTGGTAGAGTCCTGCTCCCGGCTTGAGCCCCAGTGGAGGCGGGTTCGATCTCAGGTCCAGCAGTAAAACTACCGTCTTTGTTTCCTTGGACGAGACCCTTATCCCATCACGCTCTCTCTTCCTGTGGGTCTCAAACTAAGGTGCAGCTTCGGCCGAAATGATCAAAGTCAGAATATACTTTAATATAACGCATGCTATGCTACTATTTATTATATTGCATTACATTTAGGGCTGGTCACCGTTACATTTTTTGTTCAATACCAACATCTTACCGATACCTGCTTTTCGATACCAATACCATAACAGGTCTTTTTTTCTGGTCTGTTTAGTTATTTCTCAAATTAAACGTACAAATCAGAGACGCACATCTGATTCCAACCTACACACGCGCCATATCGTTCCATTTCTGGCGTAGCGACGGCTCGAGGCGCTCCACAAACAACGGCAGCGCAAGACTGACGCAGGAAAACCTAAAAATACAGACTCCGATTCCGTCGCAATAACAAGGCAAGAAGTTAAAAGTGTCGCCTGCATTCTTCACCGAGCGCGCGCGACGGGCTAAACTTTTGACAGTATCCCAAGTAGTTCCTGACGACGCAGAAGATCCCGAGTCCTGCCGCCGAATCGCCGATGAGAAATGTAGCGGGCGGAAGGGTTGATAGCGCATCGTCCGTTATCCGTCACGATGTCGTAGTTCTTTGTAAATAAAGAATGGGTTTTGGATTGAAGTAACATTTGTTAACCTTCCCTTGACAGCCTTTCTAAACACTCATACCATCTTTTCTGGGTTTTGCCTCTTATACCAGTAAATGTTCCCGTATCGAAGCATCTTGCACACTTTGTTTGTTCTTTCTTTTTTCCCCACTTGTTTGCTGTGTAGGCGGGGTGCGGGGGAAAAAAAACCCCAGTCATTATTTCTGTGTTGAGCGAGAGAAGCCAAGAAAAGCTTTATACAAAACTGCAAATTGGTTGTTTCCGTGGTCGTTTGAAGGAACGAGCCGGTTTCCAAGACGAATCCGAAGCCTTTTTTCTCGTCATATCCAGCGTCTCCCGATGCATTCGCGCGGCTCCGGTGCCACTTCCGTTTACGAGAATACGACCGAAGAAGTGTGGATATTTGTGTGGATTTGACATGTTCTGGCTGTTCATTTTCCTGTCCCGTCACTCAGACTACGCCCCAGTTTCCCAAAGTACAGTCATTGCACTACTACTACTACTACTACTGCTACTACTTGGTATTTGCTGGAGTCTTCTACAGCAGGAGCCCAAACGCTTTTAGTTTCAGCCAAAAAACTGCTCATTATTATCTGTTTTGAGATGTTTTTTTATGACATACAGTACGACATGACATAATAAATAACCCTCCGCCACAAAACATATATAATACAGTTAGTTTCTTGGCTTTTCCTTCCTTTTTCAGAACATTTCCTTGGGTGTGTCTTATCGTACGTCACTTCGAAGCACAATGTACGACAAATATTTACAGCTTGTTGTAGTTGTCGAGATATTGCATTCTTTCAAACAGTGATCATTAAAAAAATAATAATAAAAGAATAATGCATCCGGGGTTTAGTTTTGAAAGGTTTAGGTTTCATTTCTTTCCGGATTATTTAACCGATTCAAACTGAAGCTTTTCCTGAACCTTTGGAGTTACAAACAATTGGTTTTGTGCTCTTTGTGAAGCTGAGACTCGGATTTACAGAGGAACATCGGATTTTAAACCCCACCGAGATTTTCTTTGACAGTAGATCGAGCATTTGTTGGGTTTTGACCTTTTTTTTCCCCTCAAAGCTGAAGCTAATTTCACCAAAAAGAGTTTCAGGGACTTGTAATAACTGAAAATAAGTGTATTTCATTTAATATTTAACATGCATATTTACGATTTTCTAATTTTGACTTTATTTGGTGTATTTGTACCTGCTGTACATAGAAATTATTTTATATGTTTTACACAAATCGAGCAGGTATTTGTGGAGAAAATGTTGATAAATCTGTAGAAAATGACAGGAAGTGACATCATACCAGGGACGTTCAAAGTTTATGCAGAATTTACACAAAATAAACTACTTTTTTTGACTCTCTAAACATGAATTCAACAAAATAAAGTTTTTTTTTTTGTCTAAGTAAAATAATTGTGACATTAGGTGAGTTTTTGCCCCAGTGAAATTATAAACCTAAAAATTTTCAGTGAGTTGCCAGACCTGTAGGGGGCGCTTTAACATGGATAGTTATATATTTTTATCCGATGGTGGGAAAAATGTAATAAATGATTTAAAAACAGGAATTATAAATGATGCTAAGCTTTTGACCGGATCAGACACGATGACGAGTCCCATCGCTTTTATTTCCTTCCGACAAATAAAACAAATCCTAATATTGAACTGATTGAACTTTTCAGTACGCCGATCATCACCGCTCACCTCGACATCGACAACGACGCAGACTTTGCCCGGCTGGTCAAAGGACGGATTGAGAAAACTCTACTTGGCGAGGTATTGGAACTGAAACGACTCGATCATCCTTCCACTGTGCAAAAACAAAACGCGACACAAAATCTCTTCCCCTCAGATTTCGGAGTACATCGAAGAGGTTTTCCTGCCTGACGACTGCTTCATTCTGGTGAAACTTTCTCTGGAGCGGATAAGACTGTTGCGTTTGGAGGTACGAGCGTTTCTTTATTCATTTATTGGGTTGAAAATAACAACAGCTGTCGTTTTATGCTGTGATATGTTATTTATCTATGACAATTTTCTCAGCAATTTAGTTTTCAACGCTCCAATTCTTTGCATTTGGACATTTATGAAGTTATTAACTGTAAATGTCAACTGCATTTCCTGTCACATCTGTAAAAAGTGGGTCTGAATTTCAAAGAGTCTTATATATTTTCTACACTATTAAAAGGATTCGTCTCCATTCAGACGCTAGTGCTTTGCCCGGAACGTTCCACCGCCGAGTCAAGTTACAGGTCAGGCCCGCGGAAAGGCGAGTCTGCTCCGTGTGAGAATGCAAGTCTCTCCGAGGTCATTCTTTCAAAATAAAACGCACCTGCCACTGAACAAATGCACGATAGATACATTTAATGCCGTACTGTGGAACATTCCTGGCAAAGCAATAAAACTTCTCCATGGAGACGAGGCAGGGTTGCCTCTAATGATCAGTTTAGTGTTAATTTTCCGCTTAGTTGATTAGTCAAATTATTATTTCTATTGTAAATTTAAATTATAAACCAAATAAAGCCTGAATTATGTGGTGTATTATTGATGAAAACCAGACATTTTTCATTCTTTTTTGATATTTTGATTAAATTATACTTCTGTCTTTGTTATAAAAAGGTTTTATTCCCATGTGTTAAAGAATCTGTATAGTCCACATTATATTCTACAGTCGACTAGTCACGATTAGTGGACAAATCGTTGGCGTTCTGGAGACGAGCATGTCAAGATGTTGCACTAAGTGAGAGAACCGTGCGTGTTCCAGGTGAACGCAGAGACCGTGCGTTACTCCATCTGCATGTCGAAGCTGCGGGTGAAGCCTGCCGACATCGCGGTGCACGGCGAGGCGGTGGTCTGCGTTTCCCCCAAAGAGAACAGCAAGAGCTCGATGTACTACGTCCTGCAGTCGCTGAAGGAGGATCTGCCCAAGGTGAGGGGCACCAGGCCGCTCACGGAAAGGCTTTTAGCACTGCCGCTAGTCATTATATTTAGTGAACAAATTACTCAATTAATAATTCAGTCGACTGTTTAAATATTTTTTCTTGTAATGCTTCGTTTGTGGATTCTGTCTAAATTGCCCAGGGACTACAGATGGAAATGATCTTTAATCTGGCATATCTACACTGTAATTTCCATGTGTTCACTGTTATGCATGGTTATCATCAAAATAATGAATGTTCAAAACAAAACATAAAACGCAGGACACAGAGACAATTTAATCATAGTAATAATAGTCATCATAATCATACATCCATAATAATCATAATAATCATACATCCATAATAATCATAATTATCATACATCCATAATAATCATAATAATCATACATCCATAATAATCATACATCCATAATAATCATACATCTATAATAATCATAATAATCATACATCCATAATAATCATACATCCATAATAATCATAATAATCATACATCCATAATAATCATAATAATCATACATCCATAATAATCATAATAATCATACATCCATAATAATCATACATCCATAATAATCATACATCCATAATAATCATAATAATTATACATTCATACAAAAATAGAAAAGGAAAAATGCACATCATAAATTGTCATTTGAATATTTTTTATTTTATTTTATTTTATTTTTTTTAATTTTAGTTGTAATTTGGGTCCAGTCCTTGATTGTTGGTGTAGTTTTGTCATCCCATTTCTTTGTTGCCTTCTTCTAAAACTGAAACAAAAGAAATAAAAAACAGGACCAAACACTACAGAAAATGTGTGAAAAATAACTCTGTTGCTGTGTAAAACGCTTTGTACCGTTCACACAGCACGTTCAAATCTAGACGCTCAGTGCTGTCATTCATTTAGACTCTGTCGGAATGTATGAAGTTTGAGGGTTTGATATATTCAGAAAAGGCAATGTCTCCGCTGCTTTCGCTAAAGGTGGTGGTCCAAGGCATCCCTGAAGTGGCCAGAGCTGTGATCCACATCGACGAGCAGAGCACCGTGAAGAAGTACAAGCTTCTGGTGGAGGGAGATAACCTCAGAGCTGTTATGGCAACCCACGGAGTCAAGGGAAGTGGCACTACATCCAACAACACCTACGAGGTTAGTTCAAGATAAGCCCGCGCTCTTGTTGTTGTGTAGTCTTCCTCTTGTACTTTATCTTGATTTATTTCATGAATTATTCGTTGTTTACTCAGTCTTGTACTATTCATTATGGAATCCTTTACTGCACTGCACGAAACGCAAACGTGCAACACTTATTTAGCATTTTCTGTATTGTTATTAGCCTTTAAACTCGTGTGCCTTTGCTTCTTCGTCTCATGTTTTAGAATTAAAAATAATGTATCTACTGAAAGCACGCATTACTTTATATCGGTGAGGTGTTCCCTCGTCAGGAAATGTGTTTGCGTCCAACTGGCAGAATTACCGTTACCAGGAATTACCATGGTGAGATAAACAAAAGCTAGCTTGCCCTGACATGCTAACGCGAGCACATATTTGTAATGAACGCGCTGTGAGGCAGATATGCGCAGAACGAGCCTGGAGAGGCTTTATGGACTCACAAACGGCACATGGGGACCTCCGGACCTCTACCTTTTGACCTCACAAATCTGGGGAGTTTGAAACCAAGTGTTTTCTGAGGCTCAAAGGGGAGAAGACGTACTAAACAAGATTCATCAAACAAGCGTGAAAGAACCTAAATACAACTGTTTTCGATGAGGGAACAATGAATTTAGAACTTTAATATTGTCAACATGAAGCTTTTGTCACTTTACCAAAACCTTTACTCAAGAAGGAGTAAAAGTGGAGTCTGAAAACTAAAAACCAGCACAATTTTATCTCTACCGCTACAACTACATTTAAATAGATAAGAATATAATGATGAGAAAAAATAACTTTCATGAACCAGTTGGATAGCCGTGCGGGAGAGCGGGAATTGGCTCTCTGTTCTCCACTTCCACTTCCTGAATCAATACGCATTATACTGGGCAAATGTGAGTGGAGCTGACCTAGAATTTAAATGACATCTTTAACGAAGACGGTACGCTTGCCGCGCATCGATTTCAGTAGATAACAGCTCCGAACAATTGGCCATATAGGTCCTGTGTGAGAATAAAAGAGGTATTTTGCGCCCTACACAATGTGAAATCTCCATGACTGTGAAACCTATATTTATCTCCATTAACAGAGCCTTTGTCCCCAAACCAGGCGCCTCTGCTTACACCACTTGTGGCTCAGATAATGTGATTCATACAATTCTGTCATTTGTGCTACGCCAGAAACAACTGGAATGGCAAGTTTTAAGGCTTTGGCCATTACGGTTAAAAGATTCTTCATATCGATTGTCTTTCGACTTTCAGTAACGTTTTCCTGAACATAAACTTCTAATCGGTGCCGTTTAACCCACAAAATTGACAAGTTCTTTCCATTAAAGTCTGAATTCTGCAGCGAACCACATGCTTTTACAGATAGTTGTTCGACTAAGAAGAATCTTATGGACAGATTTGATTATCTTTTGAACTAAATGGGACTTACTTGAATGTTGGACTTTTTGTGCCGTAATTTTATTTATGCTTTCTCATATTGTGCCATTGTATTTATTTTATTTATAAAAAAAAATAATAATAATATTTTTATTTTTATTTTTTTATTTTATTTTATTTTTTTAATTGTCTTGCTCTCTGGTCGTGTTTCCTGTTTTTTTTGTGTGCATGTGTGTATCTTTCTAAAATTTGAATATATAAAAGAAAAAGAAATGACAAACTCTATCTTGATTAAAATTGGATAAATTGCCCAGACCTAACGAGTATTTAGCTTTTTTTCTTGTCTTTCCAAACGCGCTGTGCATTTACCAACCTGTAAACTATCATTTCACTGAACAGTGTAAGAAAATGACAAACATCCAGTGGAGCTTAGCCATGCAGCCGTAGTTTTGACGTAATGGAAACGTTTGTGGAGTTGTTTTAGCTCAAGGTCAACAGAATGTTAAAGTGGGACGAGTGGCCCAAGTAAGTGGGACGAGTTGGCCAAGTAAGTGGGACGAGAGTGGGCCCAAGTAAGTGGGACGAGTTGGCCCAAGTAAAGTGGGACGAGTTGGGGCCCAAGTAAGTGGACGAGTGGCCCAAGTAAGTGGGCACGAGTTGGTTTTCAGACACAATTCCCACTGAAAACCTGGTCGTCATCAGAGTCGTGGGACTATTAAAACTTTCAGATCACGGCCCCTCTGATTAGTCGCATCAGATTGTGCGTTTTGCATGTCATTTAAATAATCGTACAGATCCAGAAATGGGATTATAATCAGATTTTGGCGTGCACGTAAATACAGCTAGTGTATCGGTGCAGTTTATGTTGACGACATTGATTCAATTGTACTCGGGCTGTCGGTTTTAGGCGGTTAATCTGACAAGTGACCTGGAGTCTTAATCGACCAATATTATTGATTTTTGTATTTTTTTCTTTTTTTTTTTCTATAGTCGGCGTGTCAAACAATTATTTCTGTTGTACTTTTTAAAAAAATTATTATCAAACCAAATAAAGGTTGAAATATGTGACTGAAGGTTATTAGAAAGAGAATATTTACAATATTCGAAGTGTACTATTTATGCAAATCTGAAATAGTTTATTATTTTTGACATTTTTATTTCATATTTTGTTTTAAAGACAGTGGCATTATTAAAAGACCTTTTGACATCTAACAAATACAATTATCATAAAATACGATTGCAATTATTATTATTTTACTGTCGACTCGTTACGATTAGTCAGTGAATCATTGCAGCTCTACAAATTATTATTTTATTGGGATTGTGATGGTAATTATGTTGGTAGAGTTAAGTGGAGTTTGTGGGCTGAATCGTTTAGAGTTTAATCTGCCGTTTCACAGATGAAGACGTTGTTAATTGGCACTTCTCCGCGTGCATAGTTATTTTCTCATCGTGTAAGTGTAGTTTTAGGTCATAGACGCATGGTTATATCAACACGCCCACTTTAGTTGATTCATTGACGCTTATTTCTTTGGACGATCAAGAACGTCTACTTCAGGAATAATGTTTTGAAATAACATCGTTCATTCTTTGGCTTCTCTGCCCACCTTTATTTTGAACCTTGTGAATGCGACACCTCGCCATGTGAATCCCGCTGGTGTCTGTCCTGTTCACACTTGTACTGGACATTATATAAGCGCTGCATACCACACAGTGGAAGGCTATTAAAGGTGTTAATGTGAGGACCTTTAAGTCGGGCTGGGCAATATCGACAACTGTTTTTTGTTGTTGTTGTTCGGACGATGTTTGGTCAATCCAACATAAAACGCGTTAGTTGAGTTTTAATTAATCAGACAAATGTGAAATGTCTGTAAAATGAATCACAAAAGTGTAGAAATATGCCCTTAACTGTGGCATTTTTTATTGCAAACAATATACTGATTATTCAAATGGTACATACCTTCTAAACGACATTCCAGACATGATCTAAATGTCGATATATTGCCCACCTCTACCTTTTAAGAGTAATGCCAAGATAAGGGACTTTCCTGGTTAAATAAAGGTTTGCGCCTGATCTAGTCTTGGTTTAGTTCAGGGTTTAGTCCCAATTTTGATGGGTCCGTTGACATCCGTTGACTTCTGTTGACATCCGTTGACTTCTGTTGACATCCGTTGACTTCTTTGACTTCTGTTGACATCGTTGACTTCTGTTGACTTCCGTTGACTTCCCGTTGACTTCCGTTGACATCCGTTGACATCCGTTGTTCCGTTGACTTCCGTTGACTTCCGTTGACTTCCGTTGACGTCCGTTGACGTCCCGTTGACGTCCGTTGACGTCCGTTGACGTCCCGTTGACTGTCCCTCCGTTGATGCTGCTGTAGTCTACATTTGCCAAAGACCGCAGAAATGATGGCGAATTATGTTAATGAGCTCTTCAAATGCATTACGCAGCTCAAACGTGCACAAATCACTCAGAATACAACTCGGAGTGAGCTAATGATGTGGGAAAAACCATTCAAAAGTCGTCTACTTTTGTTTTGTCTACTTCGACGTCTCCTACTTCAACTCTTCCAAGCGCTGAAAATGGTGGGAAAACGATGAAAGCCCATGAAAAGGATTTTGCATCGCGGGTCTGCTTTTGTTGGCGCTGCAGTTTGACTTAATCTCGTCTTAAATAGTCTAAACTAAATCCTCAAAGCAACTGAAAAAGCCACTATTTTCTCTTTTTTTAATTCATCTTGGCCTCATTTCCATTTCTCTGCATTTCACCAATTTGCTTTCTTTCTTAATTCATTTTATCGTGTTATTAGCGCATTAACATTATCACATTCTCAGCATTCTCTCTTCAATTCAGCCTTGCATGAAATAAGTTAAACTATAGTAGACGAAGAGTAGCCTTATTGTCATTGACATGTGTTGGTAATGTTGTATAATTTCATCTTTTAAAGGCTGGACAAGTACATTTTACGTTTAAAATGCGTCGTAGTTTGTAATAGACTGGGGCAATAAACGTGTACAGTTCAACAAATGGCAGATAACTGTATATTTTTGATTTTTAACACATTTACACACATTTAACAACTTCATATTGCGCAAACGCATCACCTTTGAGCGTTCCTGCTCGCAGTATTGACATTCAGGGGTCAAAAATGTCTCAACGGAATCGTATTTGGATTCAGTTCACGTATTAAACTCTTCCAGGGGCAGAAAAGGCTGAAATATGAGCTGCTAAACCAGAGCAAGAAACTCATTTATACAGAACAACGACGAAGACAGAATATGTATTACTTTCACTTTTAACCATAATATGAGTTAACCCTTCTTTACTTTGGATGCTACCTCATTACCTGCTAATTAACAACAACAAAACCACAGCAATTAAGTTTAAAAAAATTAAAAATAATGATTATGATGATGATAAAGAAAATAAAAAATTAAATGAATAAAATTAAAGGGAAAACATATATGTGTGTGTGTGTATATAGATAGATAGATAGATAGATAGATAGATAGATAGATAAAAATACATATATAAATAAAAACAAACACAACTAAATTAAAATCAATTACCACACAACAGCTGTCCCCTTCATCATCGTTGTCACCCTCTTCACTAGTACTGAACCTTCATTAGTAGGTTAATGCTCCTATTAACCTACTATATATCAATTGTAATAAATAAATTTGGTGAAGTTTCCAGATTGAGACAGAGTAAGGATAGTGAATAGTGGCACGAAGAATACACAATCTTATCACGTTTTTCATACATGCTGGTCACAGTATTGAGTTGATTCCATTTCTGCTTTGGCTGCCAGGAAAAACGGAGATCATGTCACCTTGTGTGTGTGTGTGTGTTTGCTTTATTTATTTCCCCCCGCTTGCAGGTGGAGAAGACGCTGGGGATCGAAGCGGCGCGATCCACCATCATCAATGAGATTCAGTACACGATGGTGAACCACGGGATGAGCATCGACCGCAGACACGTCATGCTGCTGGCCGACCTCATGTCCTATAAGGTACGAAATGACTCTGAAACCACCAGAACTCAACACCTCTACGGACACAAATGTATAGGTCAGTTTATTTTTGTGTCGCAACAATGATAATCGCATCAAGAGGTACGAGATGTATGAAAAAATGTATAATAGTTGTGATATAACTCCAAAACAACAAGTATTATACATTTTAATATTGAGCATATAGTCTATAAAAAGAGATATTAACAAGGCAGCAAAATAAGCAGTTTAAAATAAGGAGAATAATGTGATATTTCTGCCCCTTTTTTATTATTATTTTTAATTTTTAATTTAATTTTTAATTAATTAATTTATTTTTTATTTTTTATTTTTTTTTTTATTGCAAGCCTAAAAAAGACATTTAAAGTTATGTTTTAGCACATTTCTGATGGATTGCGATTAGGGCTGGGAATCACAGGGTCCCTCACAATCCGATGCGATACGCGGCTCACGATGCGATAATATCACGATTGTGCGATACATGCGATAATCGATATATCGCTCGTGATATTCTACGATATATATATCACAATTTTTTTTAATTTTATTTTATTTTAAAGAATCCAATACATTTTAACCACGTTTTTCTTTGTTAAACCACAACCGGCACAAACTCATAACGAAACGCACACATTTTAACCATCAAAACTGTCAAAATGTCAAATATATTGCATAATCAAGTTTCCTTTCTTTAAACAAGCAACAAAATAAGCACAAAATAATTTGTAGTTTGAACAAAAATTACGATATATCGATACAGCAGCTCACGATATCGATACGGTTTCACCAAATTTAGTATTGCGATATTTTGATATTTTGGCCCACCCCTAATTGCGAGAACATTGTCTGAACGTCGTCATCGAAATATCGCCCACGCCTTATCACATTCATGTTTGTCCTTCTAAAACACTTTTATATCTTGTAAGAAACACACCAAACGTTACTAAAATTGTGCAGAACTGTGTCACCTTCTGTCTAAAGTATATTTTTATTGTTATCGACTCTCTCGTGTTAGTAACAAAGGATCGACTTAGATGGTTGCATACTCCTTAAAACAATTCTTGGATGTTGGCATAGGATGGAACACATCTACCGTGTATCTCACTGAAAATATCTCTCTAAACTCTTCTGACTTTTCCAGGGAGAGATTCTGGGCATCACCAGGTTCGGTTTGGCCAAAATGAAGGAGAGCGTGCTCATGTTGGCGTCGTTTGAGAAGACGGCGGATCACCTCTTCGACGCCGCGTACTTCGGCCAAAAGGACTCCGTTTGTGGTAAAAACAAAACCACTTTCTATTATCATGTCTATCCATGGGTTTCCTTTTTTATATTTCGTCTTTATTGAAAAACCAGACACAGAGAGAGAAACCAAACGGGTGTAGCTCATACAGCCGTTTGGTTGGTTGTTTGTTCTTTCTCTTCCGGGAGTCTAAGGACAGCCGGTAATTCAGGTGCTGCACGAGAGCAGTGCAGCCCAAAACAGCTCTATATGAACACTAGCAATAATAATAAATGATAAACAATAATACATATTACTAATACATAATAATGTATTATTGGCCCATCCCAGTTAAGTTTCTATGGGCCATTAGCAGGAGGTCCCGCCCTGTGGGCAGGGCTTTCACAGAGGATACAAACAGGAGTTCTCAGACTTGTTTCACAGATTGAGAATGACTCTTGGATGAGAGTCGAAACGTTTCGTTTTTTCTAAAACAGAGTCCAGATGAAGCAACTGAATCTTTAGCTACAATAAATTCACTTATGTCGCTGCCTTTCCCAGCCTGTTGTATTCTTTTAGTTTGTTATTATTATAAGAATATGATTTATAATAGGATATACGAATATTTAAAAGAACAAACTTTCATTTTACTCCATTTTACTCCATAGTTAGACTAAAATAATCCAGGGAACGCAAAGAGCAATATTACTTTGCTATTTTACACTACAATAACGTGAAGCTTTAACCAGGCACTACTTTGTTTGTTCTGCGTGAACTTCCTCTGCTCAAACTTACATTTGTGTGTTCACTTGAAATGTTGCACTTTAAATTGCACTGTTCAAACAAATGTTCACGTAATGTTCTGTTTGTGTGCATCTATTGTGAAGTAATAAAAAGAGACCAAAAAGTCTAGTGTAATCTCCCAAACAACAGTATAAAGGGATATTTCTGCAACTCTTGAACCTCGACCAAAACATTTACAGCCACATTTTAGCACGTTACGGATGGTCTGTAAAACTATATTTATATCGATTCATAGTCAAGAGGGTTTGTTTTGGCCAGAAGTGGGAGA
The DNA here is from genome assembly GCA_015082035.1 of Chaenogobius annularis. Classification (NCBI taxonomy): domain Eukaryota; kingdom Metazoa; phylum Chordata; class Actinopteri; order Gobiiformes; family Gobiidae; genus Chaenogobius; species Chaenogobius annularis. The sequence continues at coordinate 541,089 of BJKM01000426.1, read as the reverse complement.
TTTAATACAAATGTGATGTTATCGCACTGTTTCAGAGAGAAGCAGAACTTAGAGTATCAAACGTATTGTCTGTCATTAAAACCATTCAAAATCACAGCAGAAAGGAATAAAAAAGGGTTTAAAGGGATATTTCTGCACTTTTGGGCTAAATGTCTTGGCCCATTCACGTTTTAAAAAATATATACTTTAACCTTCAACCAACACATTTCCATGCACGTTTTCCTGATTCATAGTGAAATTCTCTTCATTATCAAAGATGATGCAAAGAAAATATATTCACCTGTTTTTGTCCTTTTTGCTAAGTTTTGCTCTTGGTTTATGGCCAGGCCTGGTTCAAACGTTTTGCTCTAAGTTTAGCGTGTTTTTTGTCCTTGTTTAGCCTGGGTTATTTGCCGCAGTTATTGCGTTGACGGGTTAGCCTGTCTCTTGTCTGTTTAGGCCTTGGTTTAGCACGCGCAGATTTGCTCTATGTTAGACTGTTTTTTGTCCTTGTTTAGTGCTTGCCTGGTTTACGATCTGCTTTTTTGCCTTGTTTAGGCCTGGTTCAGCCCAGTTTTGCTCTAGTTTAGACCTGGTGTTTTTGTCCTTGTTTAGGCCTGGTTCAGACCCAGTTTTTGCTCTAGTTTAGACCTGTTTTTGTCCTTGTTTTAGGCCTGGTTCAGACCCAGTTTTGCGTTAGGTTTAGACCTGTTTTTGTCCTAGTTTAGGCCTGGTTTAGACCCAGATTTGCTCTATGTTAGACCTTTTTTGTCCTTGTTTAGGTCCTGCTTGTTCAGACCCAGTTTTGCTCTGAGGTTTAGACCTGTTTTTGTCCTTGTTTAGGCCTGGTTCAGACCCAGTTTTTGCTTCTAGGTTTAGACCTGTTTTTTGTCCTTGTTTAGGCCTTGTTCAGAACCCAGTTTTTGCTCTGGTTTAGACCTGTGTTTTGTCCTCTTTAGTTTAGGCCTGGTTTAGACCCAGATTTGCTCTATGTTAGACCTGTTTTTTTCCTTGTTTAGTCCTTGTTCAGACCCCAGTTTTGCTCTAGGTTTAGACCTGTCTTTTGTCCTTGTTTAGGCCTGGTTCAGACCCAGTTTTGCTTTAGGTTAGACCTGTTTTTGTCCTTGTTTTAGGCCTGGTTCAGACCAGTTGCTGTGTAGGTTTAGACCTTGTCTTTTGCTCTAGGCCTGGTTTATTGCTCTACCTGTTTTGAGCTGTTTTTTTTTTCTTTTTTTAACCCCATTTTGTTCTGTTTTACACCCATTTCCGTTCCTGATTTAGTCCATGAACCACTGATGGAGAATGTGTACCGTCGGGTCTTGGGATCAGAACGTCACCAAACTTCAATAAATGTACCTACGACTGTGTTTTCCAAGCTGCAGTACAGAAAGGATTTATGGGTTAGAAAGCAGACAAAATGGAATAGCATTTGAATACAGCATGGATAATTTTTGCACATTTTATACCCACATTTCTTGGGACCCACGGACCAACATCGTGACCAAATTCGACCCCAGATCTCGCTGTTGATTTCCGTTTTATTTATTTATCCATTTTGTTCGTAAATCAAGCAAAACACGTCTGTATTTTTTCAACTGTTCCCAGGTGTCTCTGAATGCATCATCATGGGAATCCCAATGAACATCGGCACCGGGCTGTTCAAACTCCTTCACAAAGCCGACAAAAACCAGTCCCCGCCACAGCGCCCCCTTCTGTTCGACAGCGCCGACTTCCACGTGTCTCTCGTTACATAGCAGCGAGACAGTTTGCTTTACCTTCTGCAAAAACGGACTAAAGGCGGATGCACGCAGTGGGTAAATGACTTGAATTTTGAATATAAACGATTGAATTCACCAGTTTAAATGTACTTTCTTTGTTTACACTTTTTATTATTTGAGACATTTCATTAGCTTTGATTAAACAAGCCAACAAAACACGAGTGCACAGCAAAAACGCCCATTGAAAATTAAAAGGTGCACTCTGTAACTTTTCTAGTGGCGGGTGTGCCATCTGCTCGTCTCCATGGAGATGTTTCTCATTTTGGCAAGACACGATAAACGTATGCATGTATATATAGTAGCATCAGTGTCGTTCGTTTGTAATCGCTGTCCGAAACTTGCTTGGCTCCACGGAGACGGACGGGCCCATCTCCACGGAGCCAAGCAGGTGGCGGACCTCCACCAGAAAACTGTTACATAAAAGTGCGCCTGCAAAGACCTGACCTCCAGCGTCTTCCAAATGTAGCGGCGTTTGGGCAAAACGGCGAGCATGCCGTCACTACTTCCTGGTTCGTGACCGATAAAAACGCTTTTATAATTAGATGCAGACAGCACACAGCGGCCTCATTTTGACCCCAAGAGCTGCTTTTACGATCTGTAACGGTTTTGCTTTATTACATTAAATAAATCTGATACAGTTTACTATCTTGTACTTCATTGTTGGCACTTTTTATTTTACCTATATAAAAAAAAGGTATTATTTAATGCCAATATTGGCACATTTCCCTTTTCCAACTTATCAAAGCACTAATCATGTTATCTAGTACTAAACTAAAATAAAATCTGTCAATACCACTCAAGATTGCTTTTCTGTGCTCAAATCTTTTTAACTTGTAGATATTGTTTTTGCAGTGTGTGTCTGACTGAAACTATTCCCATCCAAGCCTTTTACCCACAAAGGCTTTCCTGGCCCTCCTGTCTTGTCCCGATACAATACGCCGCCTGAATAAAAGATTTCTCATAACTCATTTGCACACATTTTCCATTTTCATATGGCCTTTTGACCTTTAAAACACATCTTGAAACATTAGCAGAACACTTTTGTTTATTTTGTGTTTATGTATTTAAAATGTAATAAATTCTTCTTAATAAAAAGCTTTGTTTCAAGGTCATTTTCTGCTATAGAAACACCTTCTACAACAAACAGTGGATATTTGTTTTGAAAGCTATTTATTCAAGGGTTCCCTGTACAAATGCTGTATATGTAAATCCAATAAGAATTTTTAAGAAGTCTGTGTTTCTTCTTCTTTCAAAGTCTAATCCAAGTAGCCGAGGGCGTCTGGAGCACGTTTGCCTTGCTTATGTGGGCTGTGTTTAGCTTGATCACTGTGATACAGGCAGAATGATATATGTGGCTTTAGCCTCACGCTTCACCAGTGCTTTTCTGGCATCTGCTGAATCATCATCTGTCAAGCTTTCTGAGTTTGTGAAGGAAGCTAATTATACCATTCTAAAAATAAGTTTTGCACCAATTTTATTGGCTGTTTTTTCAGACAGAAACAGCTCTAAAATCACTGAAGCAGATATAGGCACAATAGACCTAAGTGATCATGCTCCTATCTACATCTGTGGAATTGGAGGAAAGATAGAAAACACACTTTGGAGGTTCAATGCCAGTTTGCTTAACAAGCCTTTGTTTAAGGAAAAAATGTCCAACATTAAGACTTATGTGGCGGAAAATGATACTGGAGAAATGTCTCCGCCCATCCTTTGGGATGCTTCCAAAGCAGTGTGGAGAGGTCATTGGGATTGCCTACGTCACTTTGACATCGGCCCCTAAACGTTTAAACGTTTAAATATTCTCGTTAATTTACGATTTTACTCTCGTACTGCCCCGCAATTTTTGAAATTTGGGTTGGGCCTTATACTCCGTTGTAGCGTTCTTATATTTTTATTTATTTATTAATTTATTTTTATTCAGATACAAAGTCAAAAAGAGGCAGGTGACAGCATGACGTGTTCAAAATGATGAGCGCAAACAAGTCACATGACTGAAAACCCATGGATGGAGTATTGACATATGTTCACAATAGGTTACCATGGCAATGATTCCATAGTGTTCAGTTTACCTCCATTGCCAAGGAAACTTTCCCTCAAATAACGATGTCATCAAGAATCTTTGCAGCTTGAAAATGACTATGACATCACACAGCGAATTGAAATACTACTGCTCTTCTACAGTTTCAGAAGATCAAGAGACGGCGGTAAATGCACCTTTTCAGTTGGCTGCCAACGCCCATTACAAGTAACACAACGGCAAGATCAAAAGAAACTAGGAAGAAAGATGGCTTATTATTTTAAACTGGATAACCAGTCCTCGAGCTCTTTGACTGTGGATCAGTTTGTCAGTCATATTTTGACTTGTGCTTGTGATAGTGTTGCAGCACTGACAGAACGCATTCCACAATGGAAAAAGCAAGAACGTAAAAGACGGCAACCCGGTTACTCTGCACAAAAGGCAGAGAGGTATATAGACAAATACTTTGAAATGCGCAAAGTATTTGTGGAGAGACCACTTTTTGAATTTAGGGAGGATGAGATGCCAACCAGTCATACATCTACAGAAGTATTACATGATTCAGATTGGTGTCCATCTTTGGGCAGTTCAATTGAAGACGAGTCTTTATCACTTAAAAACAGTGGTGATGAGGAGGATGATTATGATGAGGATGATGAGGAGGATGTGGCTGGGGAGGAGGGGGAGGATGAGGAGGGGGAGGATGGGGAGGATGAGGAGGAGGAGGATGAGGAGGATGAGGAGGAGGAGGAGGAGGATGAGGATGATGAGGAGAGACTCCAATTCTCAATGACGGATTTGGATGAACAAACTGAGAGTGACCCAACTACTATGGAAAGTCAGGGGTCCCCGGTTTCAACAGGCTCTTCTGTAAAGGCCAGCCCGAAAACATCCCCCTTTTCTGAGAACATCGGAGTATCAGGAATAGCCAAATCACCACCAGAAGCAGTCACAAACATCTGAAATGTTGAGGGATGTTGAAGTACCTCGGGTGGATGAGAAAACAAGCACGCCCTCAAAAATATGTGTCAGTCCGGGTCAGGTTCTCTCCACTTCGCCTGAGACGGAAATCAAATCGAACAAGGATATTTGTTAAGCTTCCCTCGTCCCTCTCCAGAAAAGCACAGCGGGAAGTTGAGCACTTAGCGGAGGAACGCACAGCTCCAGAGATCAATCCAGAGTCGGACTTGCAATATGATCATACCAGTAGTCCTAGTGAAGGTCCGTCTACTTGTACACATACCAGTGCTACTAACATGGAGAACACAGGTCTTTCCTCTGTCCACCCAACAAAGACACAGAAAAAAGTGAAGCATTTAGAGGAAGACCACCAAAATTTTTCCAAGACACTGATAACCAGGCAAACCCTGAATGTGTGGACGTAATCCAGCTCGCTGAGGAGTACAAGGATGAGTGTCATTACCCTTGTAGTCCAGATAAAGGGCCTTTCTCTGCTTTATATTCCACAGACAAACCAGTTTACAGAAATGGATTCTAATGTATTTTCTGTGGTTGAAGATCAGATCTCTCAACCTCATTCCGGTGAGATGGACAGAGGAAGCAAATCTCCATCTCCAGTTTCTAACAAATTGAGTCCCACAGGTGAATTCAAAACTTTCCCGGAGGCTGAGCATGTGCATGATCAGGGGGCTGCCGATAAAACCCCAAGTGTGCTTTCCCAACAATCGTCAACGTACGCTCATATTGATGGCGCAGTTCCATCCCCTTCTTACTCTGGACCTTCAAGAAAAAACTCTGGTAATGACGAGCCGATCCCTAGTCCATTTTCAGAACAGTCTTTAAATGAATGATGAGGATGATGAGAGACTCCAATTCCCAATGACAGATTTGCATGAACAAACTGAAAGGGAACCAGCTACATTGCTCCGTTCCAGTATGGACAAAAGGGGGTCCCCAGTTTCAACAGGCTCTTCTGTAAAGGCCAGCCCAAAAACATCCCCCTTTTCTGAGAACATCGGTGTATCAGGAATAGCCAAATCGCCACCAGAAGCAGTCACAACATCTGAAATGTTGAGGGATGTTGAAGTACCTCGGTGGATGAGAAATCAAGCACGCCCTCAAAAATATGTGTCAGTCGGGTCAGGTTCTCTACGCTTCGCCTGAGACGGAAATCAAATCGGACGAGGATATTGTTACGCTTCCCTCGTCCCCCTCCAGAAAAGCACAGCAGGAAGTCGAGCACGTGCCGAAGATGTCCTCTCTGGAAAAGTGGAAGTAATCCCGTGTGCTGAGGACTATGAGGGTGAGCGTGATTACCCTTCTAGTCCAGATGAAGGGCCTTTCTCTGATTTACCCTCCACAAGCAAACAAATTACAGAAATTGATTCCAAGTTGTCTTCTGGGGATGAAGATCAGATCCCTCAACCTCATTCCGTTGAGATGGACAGAGGAAGCAAATCTCCAACTCTAGTTTCTCACAAATTGAGTCCCACAGGGGAATTCAAAAGTTCCCCGGAGGCTGAGCATGTGCATGATCAGGGGGCTGCCGATAAAACCCCAAGTGTGCTTTCTCAACAATCGTCAACATATGCTCATATTGACAGTGAAGTTCCATCTCCTTCTTACTCTGGACCTTCAAGACAAATCTCTTGTAATGACGAGCCGGTCCCTAGTCCATTTTCAAAAACATCTTTAAATGAGGATGAGGATGATGATGAGAGACTCCAATTCCCAATGACAGAGTTGCATCAACAAATTGAGAGTGAACCAACTACATTGCTCCGTTCCAGTATGGACAAAAAGGGGTCCCCAATTTCAACAGGTTCTTCTGTAAAGGCCAGCCCAAAAACATCCCCCTTTTCTGAGAACATCGGAGTATCAGGAATAGCCAAATCACCACCACCAGAAGCAGTCGCAACATCTGAAATGTTGAGGATGTTGAAGTACCTCAGGTGGATGAGAAATCAAGCACGCCCTCAAAAATATGTGTCAGTCCGGGTCAGGTTCTCTCCGCTTCGCCTGAGACGGAAATCAAATCGGACGAGGATATTGTTAAGCTTCCCTCGTCCCCCTCCAGAAAAGCACAGCAGGAAGTCGAGCACGCTGAAGACGTCCTCTCTGGAAAAGTGGAAGTAATCCCGTGTGCTGAGGACTATGAGTATGAGCATGATTACCCTTCTAGTCCAGATGAAGGGTCTTTCTCTGATTTACCCTCCACAAGCAAACAAGTTACAGAAATGGATTCTAATGTATTTTCTGTGGGTGAAGAGCCGATACCGCCACTTCATTCCGTTGAGATGGACAGAGGAATCAAATCGCCATCTCCAGTTTCTCACAAATTGAGTCCCACAGGGGAATTAAAAAGTTCCCCGGAGGCTGAGCATGTGCATGATCAGGGGGCTGCCGATAAAACCCCAAGTGTGCTTTCCCAACAATCGTCTACATATGCTCATATTGACAGCGCCGTACCATCTCCTTCTTACTCTGGACCTTCAAGACAAATCTCTTGTAATGACGAGCCGGTCCCTAGTCCATTTTCAAAACCATCTTTAAATGATGATGAGGATGATGATGAGAGACTCCAATTCCCAATGACAGATTTGCATGAACAAACTGAGAGTGAACCAGCTACATTGCTCCGTTCCAGTATGGACAAAAGGGGGTCCCCAGTTTCAACAGGCTCTTCTGTAAAGGCCAGCCCAAAAACATCCCCCTTTTCTGAGAACATCGGCGTATCAGGAATAGCCAAATCATCAACACCAGAAGCAGTCACAACATCTGAAATGTTGAGGGATGTTGAAGTACCTCGGGTGGATGAGAAAACAAGCACGCCCTCAAAAATATGTGTCAGTCCGGGTCAGGTTCTCTCCGCTTCGCCTGAGACGGAAATCAAATCGGACGAGGATATTGTTACGCTTCCCTTGTCCCCCTCCAGAAAAGCACAGCGGAAAGTCAAGCTCGCCAGTCTAGTCCGTTTTGGAAAAGTGGAAGTAATCCCGCGTGCTGAGGAGTACGAGGATGAGTGTCATTACCCTTCTAGTCCAGATGAAGGGCCTTTCTCTGATTTACCTTCCACAAGCAAACAAGTCACAGAAATTGATTCCAAGTTATTTTCTGTGGTTGAAGATCAGATCCCTCAACCTCATTCCGGTAAAATGGACAGAGGAATCAAATCTCCATCTCCATGTACTCACAAATTGAGTACCACTTCCCCAGAAGCCGAGCATGTGCATGATCAGGGGGCTGCCGCTAAAACCCCAAGTGTTCTTTCTCCACAATCGTCAACGTACGCTCATATTGACAGCGCAGTTCCGTCCCCTTCTCACACTGGACCTTCGAGAAAAAATGACGAGCCTGTCCCAAGTCAGTTTTTAGAGGAAGATCAACCATCTACAGCTGCTTGTCACATCCAAGAAATACAAGGATTTATCCCACGCGATGAAAGTCCGCCGAAACTTGCAAAACTTGGGGATGGGGAAAACGTAGACACTTCGGATCCAGCGCATTGCGTATATAATGACGTATCAGTTAAGTTTCAACAGTTGTTGGAGGATATATTAGAAAAGCAAATCGAGCACACTTACAATAGCATCTCAAACAGCAAGAATGACACTACACAGAAGCTTGCTGACCTTCACAATGACATTCTGAATGTCTTTGTTGAGACTTTAAAAGGTTATTTTGAGCCATTTTTAGACAAACCAATGACTGAAATCGGCAATGAGTCACATTGGGAAGAACAGCAAAGAACACAGAAGTTAGCTGTCCGTCACAATGAGATTTTGCAGGTTATTGTTGAGAACGTAAAAAGTGATTTTGAGCAACTTTTAGAGAAACAAATGACTGAAATCGGCAATCAGTCACATCGCAAAGAACCTCGACCAAAGACATGGTGGAGGAACGTTTTCAAACGAGGAAAGAGGAAAGTTCCTCCAACTGAACTGGCGACTGGGGATGAACATACTTCTGAAGACAGAGGTTGTTGGCAAATCTTCGACTGTCTCTGCCATTATAAAAACATGCCTAAAAGCAGCAGTAGGTCACATCATGGAAAAGGACCACAGCAAACGGCGTCACAGAGGGGACAAGCGTTTAAAGGTAGAAAGCATAAATCAATTAATCTGAACATGCTCGTTGATGACAAGGTATTACAAAACCCAAATCAACGTTCAGCATCAAGCAGGCCCTCAAAAGTACGTGTCAATCAGGTTCAGGTTCTCTCCACTTTACTTGAGACAACAATCAAATCAGACAAGGATATTGTTAAGCTTCCATCGTCCCACCCCAGAAAAGCACAGCGGAAAGTCAAGCATACCCAAAAGGTCCATTTTGGAAATGTGGAAGTAATCCCGCGCAATGGGGAGGATGAGTATGATTACTCTTCTAGTCCAGATGAAGGGCCTTCCTCTCCTTCCACAAACAAACAAGTTACAGAAATTGATCGGAATATATTTTCTGCCACACAAAGGCCTGAAAGCACCAGTAGGTCACGTCACAGAGAGGAACCACAACAAACGGTGTCAAGGTGTAGACCGTGTAAATGTAAATGTGCATGTAGAAAGAGTAAAGGTTCATGAACATGCAACCTGAGGTGAACATGCCAAAACATCTTTCTACATTCTACTATCCCACAAAGGGAGTCAAACATATGGACTGTCACTCGTCTCCTTCAATCAGAAGAAGACTCATCAACTGCCCTGTTCAAATGTAAAAGCTGCACTATGTAACTTTTCTAATTTAATGGTTATTTAATGGTTTTGCTCTGAATGTTGCACAGTATGGTATTAAACTTATCTCGCATTTAATGCAATACTGGGAAACATCCTGGGCAAAGCCATAACATTTCCATGGAGATAAGGAGGGGGCAGGCCCCCGACCTGAAGCCAGAAAAGGAAAATGTATCACGTTTTTTCATAACAGTTTGTTCAAAGTGCCCATTATTCACAAGGAAATGCAAACTGAGAATCTGGTCGCCAGGAGGCAAACCACTGTCTTGTGTTTTGGGACAGTCCTGTCGCTCAAAAATATTGGACTGAAAAAAACAACACCGTTTTTGCCATACGGCCCCATACATTGCTATAATATATATATATTACATTTTTTTTACGTGAATAATGTATGAAAAATAGAAAAAAACCGAAACACAAGATAAAATAAACATAATAAAACAGAACAAGACCAGAGAGAACACGATAAACAAAAATCAAAACCAGTAGACTGGCACCACCAACAATTAAGGCACCAGCCAATCCAAACAGCCCATTTAGTCCACAGTTCCACAAATGTGCCCCCTGTCCAGTGTAATGTCTGGTCAGTCCCTGATTGTCAGTGCAATTTTCGTCATACATTTTTTTGTGAAGGCCTTTTTCACTGAAGCCAGGAGAATGATCCAGAGATAACTTTACTATGTCCAGGACAGGAGTTCTGAGGCCCAAGTGCATATTCCTGAAATCCAGATGGATGGTGATGTAAAATATTGTATGCAGGGCTTTATTAATCTCGGTCCAGTAATTCTGAGCAACACATGATAGTGGTTTGTCTCCTGGCTGCCACAGTTTCACCAACAATTGGAACCTTCCTGTGAATACTGGCCCTTTGACATTGTGTTGTGAAAAAACGTGACACATTTTTTCAGCAGAACTCTCCCTATACATATCTCCATGTACATATACTTTCCCATTCTTCATCTGTCAAAACAAAGTTTCCTTCTTTTTCCCATTTATTTTGTATATGTTTTGTTGAATGTCTTTCCAGATTATTTTATATAATTTAGATAATATTCCTCTTGAAAGTTCGAATTTATAACCTTAAATATTTTGGTATATTTAATGTCCTAATAACTCCTTATTTATAATATCTATAAATCCTGTTTCTCCAAGCCAAAGGATTCTTTCAACATATCAAATTCATGTGATCATAAGCCATCCAGTTGAAGATTTTAACATCTTTGTTTAGGTTGTATGTTTGATTAGTTCTTTCCAAGTTGAAAGCACAGATATTACCCAAGGATTCTCCAGCTCCCCCAAATGACCCACCATCATCTGCCAGTAAGGCCTGCACAGGAATCACTGGCACAACACTACTCTCAATATTTTCCACTGTGCTTCAAATTCTGGGTCACACCAGTACAGCAACGTTCTGATTTGAGCTAAAATAAAGTAATTTTTCAGATTAGGTAAACATCCATTTTCCTTTTGATAGTAGTTTTGAATCGGATGCTAGGTTTTTTGCCTTACCAGACAAATCTTGAGATTGGAATAAAATAATCGATGAGTGGAATAAAACACTCATCAATCAACCGGTTGGGGATGGAAATTGGAATAGTCTGGAATAGATAGAGAAATCTGGGCTAATCATAAATGTTTAGAGTTTCAACCCTTTGACTCATACTTAAGTATCGAATCACTTTTTTATAGTAGTAAAGAGAGGGGTATATTTTTTTTTTCTCGGTACTATATATATAGTACCACACCTAGAGTACCACACCTAAATATTTACAAGATTCCGTTTGCGGTTTAAATGGAATAGGTCTTTCTAAAGGTCAAAGGGGGTTTCCAGAATTAGATGATTTCAGGTTTTTGTAAATTTCATTTGGACCAATTTTTTTTAAAGAAAAGTGCATCACATTTGGTATGGAAGTTTCTGGTTTGGTCAAATGGTCAAAACATCATCTGCATAGCAGGCAATTTTATGTTCCGTCCTATCAATTGTATTGCAGCACTGAATTGTTTTTGATTGTTTAATATACTGGGCCAATGGTTCCAAATACAAAGCAAACAGGAGGGGAGACCAGGCGCAGCCCTCTCTCACCCATCCTTCCAGTCATTGATTTTAATTCTTGATGTTGGCCCATATATTTTTTATAATAGAATTTTCTATTTGAAATTTGTTTAGCACTTTAAATAAATATGGCCAGCTAACAGAAAGACTTCAGCGTCTTAACTAATTATTACGGCTTTGTTTTGTCGTCTTTGTATACGTTTCATTATGTGTAAAGATCGTTTATATAGTGTCTTATGTTTTGTCGTTTGTTAATAAATCCTGGTTGAGCAGTGTGGATTAAATTTGAGAGTATTTGTTCCATTCTTTTGGACATAATTGAGATGTAGATACGATTCAGAATTCCGCATTCAGAATAGAAATGAGTCTATATGAGGCACACTCCAGTCGTGCCTCATCTTATAGAGCTTTATGTCACTCCCCTGTCATTTATTGCGCTTTAACCTCTTGATTGCACTTTGTAATTCTAACACTTATTTCAGCAAAAAAAACAATATTTTGCTCTTCTGACATAATGGGCAGAGATCATCTTTATCTCCTGGAATTTTAGAGGTTTTTTATAAGAAGGATTCAAATGCTTGAATTTGGTCTTGGTTTGGTTAAGACTGCATCACTTTACAAGTTTCTAAGATAGTCATTTAGAAAATGTTGATCCACTCATTTAAATATCCTTGTTTGGTAAAAGATTCCATTTTCTTACAGCCCTATTTCCTGTGAGGTCAGATCATGCATTTCTCCTCTTTTTTTTATTTCCGCAGCATTTGAAGATTTTCTTGGCATGATTTACTTCTATCAAATATAGTTTTTTTCTTGGAGATTATTCTGCTTTTTCGCCCTTTGTTTGTTTCTTTTTGCCCAGGCTGATCCTATCATTTTCCCCCTCAAAACTGCCTTAGAAGCATCCCAGAGAATGGGCGTGTATCATTTTCCCAGTATCCCCAGTATCATTTTCCTCCAGATAAGTCTTAACTGTCATTTGACTGAGCAGAATGCATTTAAGTGCTCCTTTTCAGTTACCAACCAATCAGACATTGCCTGACGACTACTAGGGTGGCCAATCACATTTCAGGGGTGGCCCTGGCCACCCCACCCAACCTCTTGGAGGCGCCCCTGCCTACATTACCATACTTAATTCAAATTCATGGTTTACCATTTGAATTGTTTGTAAGGATTTTAATCCAGGAAGTGTCAAAACATTAATAATGTTGGCATGTATTTTGTGCTGTGGCTGTTGGTGTGAGTTTTAATGTGTGTTAAGAGTTGTATTGTTGCTTTTGCTGGTTTGGAGCTGGTCTCTGAGGATGAACTGGTTTGTCAGTCGGTTCCGCTCCTTCAGCGCTGTCTAAACCGCTCGTCTTTAACACTGTGTCTTTCACTCTTTGTTGAACCGCATTCATATAAGCGCGTACTGACTTTAGTCAAATTTTGTTTGTATGTTTTATTTAAAACTTATAACATCATTATGTGGCAATAAAACCTTTATTCGGGAGTTCAATGAATACAAATCTGCATATTGATATTGTTTACCTTCTGTGGGTTGAGGTTCAATCTACCCTCTGTTTACTATAACCTCATCAACCCTTGGTCAAGAGAGAATTATGCAAGTCAATTGCTAATTAGGTGTTTCAACAGCTGTGGCTGACTGAAAACAATGGGTTATTATGATCCTTCAGATTGAAAATGACTTCCAGATGGCAGTCCGGTGCAGCTCAGTTTCAACAGTGTCCAGATTCTTTAAGTAGTCTTGTTCTACTATAGTTAACGACTACTTCTCTCGTACACTGCGATTAGTACATTTTTACCCAAAAAAAGGGGAAAAACATGACTATCAATAATGTAGTGTGTGTGTGCGTGCGTTTATACATTTTATTCATACAAAAACTAACAATTAAAATAGTAAATTATGTTAATAGTCACAACTCTTCTGTTTAACCACTGTTGCTCGCTTTAATCGACTTAATCACACTAAACTATATTTCCATGAATAAGCAACTACAATAGTGTAATTTGAGGTATGGCTTAATGAAGCAGCATAACAGTCAATACATTCAGCATGGAGTAAAATAACACCATGAACAAAGTAAAGACAAATATCATTTCACATTGCATTGAACCCCGAAGAGCATTCACCGCTTTTGGACAGCACTACCACAACAATAACGCATGAAAAAATGGCAAAATCCACAAATGCTTTAGAAAATGTACTAAAACGTGTTAAAACCCGTATTTCCATTTTAAAATGAACCTCGTCACTCAGCAAAATGCAACACTAGTACTGTACTGTACATTCAATAGAAAAAACAAGCCCATTTACAATCAACAAATCAACGATTGACTTACAACTTGTTTATATATTTTTCTAATGTCCAAAATATATCTTCTGAAAAAGTTTGTACAAGATTTTACTGGCTTGGTGTGTGTGCTGGGGCATCTCTGCGTGCTCATTTATCTTGGCTTAGTCCATTGTCTATTTCTTTTACAAAATGTACTCTGTTAATAAAAAAAAAAACTATGCCAAATGAACACTTTATATTGTAACAAGGACAAAGCGCTGGTTTGAGTCGTGTTCAAAAAGTGAATCGATAATCACTCCATCATAAGGATCATAAGGTTCATGTGTAGTAGTTTTGTTGGTCAATATTGGGGGGAAATGACATTACACTCGATGCGTTGTACCTGTGTAACAAGCGGCTCCATGACGTGTCATTACATTGTACCTAAGGCTCTGGCCACATGTTATTACAGACACTTTACACTTTTATTTCTTCATTCAGGTAAATGCGCTTCACATCATGCAGCCTAATGTAAAAGAAAGAAAATGAGACTCAAGGATATATGCATTTAAAAAAAAATATATAGAAATATTAGTTTTGCCGCATAGGCTTTAATTTTGTTTCAGAGCCTGTTTTTTGGCACCTGAACAATATTGTGTTCTGTACCTTTTCCTGTATTAATCATTTAAAAAAATAAAAATAATTAAAAATAATAATTAAAAATAATAATAATAAATAAATAAAAAAAATAATAATGAATGAATAAATAAATAAATAAATAAATACTGTAGTTCTGATACGAGTAACTTTCTACAGTGTTCTCCCAGCACCTACTAGGCATATAACCCTTTTGGCAAAAGAATGAAAAAGGTACCAGTTTTAGGAACCGTACTGTAAACCAATCACAGGCACGATTGGCTGGATGAGAGCCACGTAGAAACAACTGTCTGCGAGGATCTCGGGCGGTCGTTGGTCCCATAAATCTGATCTGTGGAGAGGCGAGCCCGCTCACAGCAAGGCGTTTTTAGAGCAATACAAGCACATGTAATTGAATAAATACAAGTTACGGTTAATGCTATACTGTGGAACATGGAAAGCAATGACATCGCCATGGAGACAGTTACATAGAGGACCTTTTAAGATGTATACTTTAATAAACTAAATATTTGATGTTAAATAATTTAGATTTAAATATGTGACATAATATACTGTATCTAAATAGGGAAATAGTCTTTTTATTTTTGAGTGAATGCAATTAATAGTTTAATTAAAGTCAGATGCCCTTCCTGACCCATCCAACTGAGTTTGTAGTTCCTTCTGGGGAGAATTGCACTGCCGCCATACTCTCACTTAGATCCACTCCACTGAGGTAGGTCAAAATGAATATAATACAAATATAGATATATGGAACGATAACCTCTGCTTCACATCGAAGAATACATTTGAAATCTGTATAAAACAAAGTGTCAGTCATTTGTTCTGACCCTCTCTTGCTCAGTGATCATTTAAAACTAATTCATCGCTTTCATTATTTGTAACAAACATTTGCTGTGTCCATTGGTCATTCAAACTACATTGCGCAAACGTGGTCAACAAAAAGGGCTAAAATATACAAACATGTATTTGTCTTTCCGTTTTCGATGGTCCAATGTCTCAAAGACGTGTTTGAACGGCAGGAAACTTGAAACCGAAGTCGACGTTAGAATAAGATGTAACCGTCTCTGTACAAAAGTAAACATCTCTGTTGGTCATATTTAATACTGCGCCATACATGATTGTGGTAGGAGGAGTAGGAGGAGTAGGAGGAGTAGGAGGAGTAGGAGGAGTAGTAGTAGTTATTGTAGAAGTAGGGGTAGTAGTAGTAGTAGTAGTAGTAGTAGTAGTAGTAGTAGTAGTAGTAGTAGTAGTAGTAGTAGTAGTAGTAGTAGTAGTATTTGAAGTAGGAGTAGTGGTTGTAACAGTAATAGTAGTAGTAGTAGTAGTAGTTGTAATAGTTGTATTTGTAGTAGTTGCATTGCAGTAAGGGTGTTGAGGTGTCTTGCCCAGTGGCACAGTGCACTTCTGTGAGCAGGAATTGAACCCACAACCTTTGATTTAGCTTCTGCTGCCGAGGTGAGAGAAAAAGTATTGGTTTGTTGTGAGTCGTTTATACAAATCTGCCCACCTCATTTCCTGCCACCATTTTTCAAAACGTGAGCGCTTAAAAACTCTCTCTGGTCAAATCACAGGTAACATTCTGGAACGTTCTAAAACATGTCATCATCATCCTCATCATCATCATCATCAGAGACGAACAATTTACTGTTATGTCAGTTTGTCAGTTCCACTTTCTTCTCGATATAACTGTCTCTAATTGGTTTGATGAAATATTTGCTGGTAGTTTGTAGTATTTGTACTGTACATCACAGCTTTTTCCAATATCACACTCATTTTGATGCTTTATAGTCCAATCGAAGCGTCGTACTTTCGCTTTATGCATCAAACTTGCGCTGATTTCTTAGAGTTCAGAACTGGATTTCGACTCTTGCTTCATCAACCGCAGAAAACATCACGCAAACTGTCCATTCGCAACCGTCGTGCTTCATTTCTTCCTCTGTACAACGTTCACGCTTCAGCCTGTGGGAGTCAGAAGTCAAATTCGACCAGGATTGGCTGGTTGGTTAGATCGCGCCAATCCAACACGCTTTGACCGATTTTGGGATCATAATCGGCCTAAAACCGACTTTCACACCCGCCGACCTTGGATGATTCTTGGCGCAGTTTGAAATGGGGAAAAACTAGTCCAATCGACAACGTTTGCTTTATTCGTACGACCCAAAAATGTGATAAACAAAATGGACTTTCGCAGCCGACGAGCTTGAACGATTATTGGTACCGATTGTTTGTTCAAAGCAGACGTTTTGTTCATTTGGCCTCAGAAATTCAATCGTAAAACTGTCCATTTGCAGCCACCATACTTCAGAAAGTGCATCCTCTACCACTTTCATACCACCGTTGGTCGGTTGGAGTCTGCTGCTACATCGGTCCATTTCTGTTTGACGGAGCCAATCGTTGGCGTATTTGTAAAATGGACTTTTCCCCGCTGCCGCCGCCGCTTAAATGATTCCCGGTCCAACTGAAAGAAGTGCGCGGTTATTTTTATTCATTTGCCCAAAGACAAACTATTCGGCGGTAGCTCTGTTTGTATCGTGTTTATTTTTTTCTCCCGTCGTCCTCTTGGAGCTCTCCCCCTGCGACAGTATCAGCGGATGGCTATCGTTCGAGTTTTGCTTGGAGCTGCTTGCCGATTCGATGAAGGCCTCGCGGCTCTGAGGCTTGATGTACTGGACGGTGAGTTTGGGCACGACCGCGGCGCCGCCCTGCTGGTGGTGGTGGTGGTGGCCGGGTTTGCGTAGGCAGTGCGAGAGCGTGGAGACGCAGCTCTTCTTGAAGTTCTCGTTCATGAAGGCGTAGACGATGGGGTTGTTGAAGCTGTTGAAGAAGCCGATGGCCTGGACCACGGCGACGATCGTGTTCACGGTGACGCCGTCGTATTTGTTCTCCAGGTCGTCTGCGAGAAACGGAACAAAGACAAACGGCGGTTATGGACAAAGCTCAAACCAAACTCGACTCGACGACACACCGAGAGTGGAATGTTCCACGGTATGACATTTAACGCATCTATTTTTGTATGTATTTATTTACACCTGTTTTTATGGCTTTTCTACCTTGGAAGACATGCATTCTCACTCTAGCCAGCTTGCCACTCCACAGATCTGACATGTAACTTGACCTGATAGCGCCAACTGCATGTCGCATGGAGATAGATCAGTTTAATGCCAAACTGTGGAACATTAAATAATATCTCCATTAGCGATTAATCTACTAATTATGACTAATCGACTAACGCTAAAACCTTTTTCATAACAAAGACAGCGGCATTATTAAACAAAAATGTCACAAAATAATATGTTCCCATTTTCATCATTAATACACTTTGTAAATATTATCCGTGTAGTAGCCTCCATTTCAACTTTCCTTGGCTGAAAATGTCGCTGAAAATGTCTCATTGTACAATAGAAATGATTGTGAGACGAGCAAATGGGGAAAAAGAAACCGTCCAGCAGAAACGTTACGCAGTGCACTTTGAAATACTGTATGAATCGATGTGCTGAAATGGTGTTTTTGCAGTGTATATGAACAAAACCAAAAAGGAAAGCAGAACTCGAGTAAAGGGAGTATTTTCTTGACTAGTTTGGTATACAGCCTGACCATCATCTATCCGCTCGAGGTGCATTTCCTGTTCACTCCAAAGCGAAAAGAAGTCGCAGAACACAATACGTTTCCGTGCAATGCCGTTTTCCTGAAATTTCAACAGCCAGTGACGCACTCGGTTACTTCAAAATACTTGAGCACTTAAGGAGGATAACAACATCTTGGTGATAGAGAACCACTTGAAGGCGCATTAGAGGGATGAAAGAAGATGGATGGAGAGAATGGCTAATAGACTGAGAGAAGCAGCGATGAGAGGCTTAATGCCTTAATGCAAGATAGTGGGAACTCTATTTGCCACAGTAATGCTAAAAACATGCCTGAGATTCTTTACTGTTTTACATTTTATTTTATGGTGTTATTGGCCTTTAAACATGCTCTACTTTGTTGCTTCACCACATCGCAGGAAACTTCTGGATTCCTACCTTTGACGTCCCACAACTGGGCAATTTGAAACCAAGCGTTTTGTGAGGCTCCGAGAAGAAGACTACCTCGTAAACAGGATGGATGAAATGAGCGAAATACAACTCCTGGTGTGGTTTTGATGAGGGGGAAATGTTAACATAAAATAACATGAATAATATGTGTTGTTAAAAGTTACTGCTGCTAACACGTTAACTCATTTATTTTTATCTATTTTATTTTATTGCTATTTTATTTTTTCAACGAAAACAAAACGACACAACAACAGAAGAAGAAGAAAAGAGTTACTGATGCAAACACGTTAACTAATCCCTTTTTTTATATATATATATACTTTTTACGCTATTTTAGTTTTTTTATTAGAAAATAGTTTTTATTAAAAAAATCAACTAAAATAAAGCAACAACAGAAACAAAAACAACACAAAAAACACAGAAAATGAGCTGGTAAGTAAAGGAGTAAAAGTAGAAAAATAAGGGAGTGGCATCAAGAAAAGAAAAAAAAAAAGAATTTGAGCATATTAATTTCTGAATAATTGTCCCATTTTGTCCATTGTTGTTTTTTTAAAACATTTGTTTATTTTTAAGTTGAGTCCTGAGGTTATTTTTATTTTTTATATTTGCGTATGTTACGATATTAGTCCAGTCCTCAATCGCCGGACCGTTTTGAGTCATCCATTTTTTTTTTCCGTGACGGCCTTCTTCCCAGATGCCAGGAGTACGTTCCAGAGGTATCCATCCACTGTGTCCATGGTGGGGGTTTTGAGGCCCAAGTACATTATTATTCCACACTGACTAATCAAAACCATTCTTCTACCCGTAAACGTTCCTTATCTTCCCTAACCACAATTTGAAGGACCAATCACAGCATTCAATGGAGACTGTTGGATAGCGAGGGAAGGAGGAGAGATTGAGATGGATAGATGCATAGATGGGCGGGGGAGGAGAAATTGGAAGCGAGAGAGAGTGAGTTCTTGCCGGACTTACTGTACTCAAACAGCATGTGCACGGTGTGGAACGGGGCCCAGCAGACGGTGAACAGCAGGACGATCGTGATCATCATTTTAACGGCCCGCTTCTTCTTTCTGTCAAAGCGAAACGCATAAACGTGAGCGGAAATAATACGCCTCAAGTCTGGCTTTTTCAACACACCATTGCAAACCCGTGTATGTGAACTTCAACTGCTGAATATGAATAGCAGATGTATTATTTCTGCTGCATTTTCTGTGTTTTTGAAAAGACGAGTTTAGCAGCATGTGGAATATTTGGTGAAGCGAAAAATATTTGTTTTCGTTGTTTTAAATTTTGACAGTTTAAATGTTGCAATCCAGAAGACAATCTCACTTATTTAGACACATATTTTGCATTTTTTTTGTCCTGTTATTGGCTTTTTGCACATGTTCTTACCGTTTTAGAACTTATAAATAATGTACGTATTGAAAAGCACACATGACTTTCCATCAGTCAGACGTTCCCCCATCAGGATTAGCGTTAGCCCTCCATCTACTGGCAACAGAGGGAATTACCAAGGGGAAATACAGAATTAAAATGCTCAGAGCGAGTCTGGACCTTCCGACCTCTTACCTTTGACGTTACAAATATGGGAAATTTGAAACTTTTGTTTTCGTGAGTCTCGGCGAAAGGGCAGAGAAGACGAGGTCGTAAACAGCCAAACGAGTGTGAATGAAGCCGAACTCCAGGCTCAAAAATGTACCTTATTTGAGCTTTAATCTTGTATGAGTGAAACAATACTTAAATGTATAAAAGCTGAAAAGTACGTGACACGAAATATCCTTAAAACGCCGCTCACAAAGTAACTCTGCTGCGGGTTTTCATGAAAGTAACCGAGTTCGCACAGAGGTGGACTCAGAGTGGAGAGAATCGCTGGGATGTTTAAATGGAACAAGCATTAACAGAGAATGATTCAAATGTTAGAAGTCCGGCTCTTTTATGTCACAAAAAGTGTCATTACAGCGCCTCATTATATTGCTGGGTATTAAAGCTTTCAAGAATTGTGGCCATCACTTTCTTGTTCATACGAATAAAAACATCTTACACTAAAATGCGTCAGACTTGTTGCAATATCTGGTGATGTAGGTCATTATGAATTTGAAGTAACTCATCATTTTCATCTCTTTGTTGAGAGTTTTTCAGTTCTTTCCAGTGCTTTTCGGGTCGAATACACAATGTTCTAGTTACTTATAGCAACAGCTGAGGTGGATTAACCTTTTGTTTATGTATGTCTCTTTTAATAATTTTGCACAAAAGATCTATTTTTCAAACTCTTTATATTTAATTTTTTTAACTGAATTATTTATTTATTTTTTGCCGTTTTGCTCTCCAAGAATACATATTTATTATACATTATGGACATTTACAGGACTCGTGTTCTGTTTATTGCTTTTTATACATGCTCGAGTACTTTTACTTTTGCGTCTCGTGTTACACAACTTAAAGTAATGTACTGGCTGATGTACGCCGTTGTAAAGAATGTACTTTGCGGTAGAAATGAGTCTGATGATGATCATTTATGGACTGTCTGGAGCTGTAGGCGACCACAATGCTGTGGAGTAGGCCTACCGAGCCAGAGGATTAACCCTGTGTGTTTGAGGATGAATGGGAGAAACCCCACTCATACACAATGAGACCACCCCACCCTTACACAATGGGACCACGCAGACTCCAGCCTTACCCTGAAATCTTGTTGATCTCGCGGTGGTTCATGGTGTTGAGGACGGACGAGTCCCCGACCCGTTTGTGGATCCAGAGCTCGATGCCGATGCGCGTGTACAGGAACAGCATGGTGAGCAGAGGCAGAAGGAACAGCGCCACCATGATGAATGTGGTGTAAGCCTGTCGGTGCGCCAACGACCGCCAGCTCTCCTGGCAGCACACGTGGTAGTGGTCGTACAGGAAATCGTACTTCACCTAAAACGGGCAGGAAGGACACATTTAGCGGCTACACAACATACCTTTTACCGCGTTATTATAATGACATGATTGTTCTAGAACTTAAACTAATGGCAATTGGCCACGCATGTCAGTTGTTCCCTCGTCAGGATTGGTGTTAGCACTACATCTACTGGCAGTAGAAGGAGTTACCACTGGCACTGGTAAAAGTTAGCATTATCATGATTTTACAATTTTAGGTTTTTTTACATTTTAATAATAAAAAATAAGGTTTTATATAGGATTTATTTTTCAAGGTAAAGGTAACGACTGTTCAGGTAAAGTTGTTCAGCATCTGCTCTTTGATTAGGTAATGTCTGTCGCCCTCTACAGGTATTAATAGGGAACAAAGCATGTCTGAAGTGACTAGTTAGCAGCACATTAGCAATATGAGATCCTGTGCTTTCATCTGTTCTGAGAAAAATAAGTCCCCATACATAATTGTTTGAAGATGTGGGCAAGAAAAACAAATATTGATTTTGGATTGGGGAAAAAAAATAATATTAAGGTCAATGATGATGCATGTTTAGCTGTCAAAACAAAACTCCAAACTTCCTTTTTAGTCCCAGAAACTGCAGCATTTAGAATAAAAGCATTAATAATTGGTACTGTTGGTATGTATTGACAATTATTGACAATTTAAAACCACTAGGAGGCTCCGGGTCGATACGCTTTAAAACCACTAGGAGGCTCCGGGTCGATACGCTTTAAAACCATGGGAGGGCTCCGGGTCGATGTGTGTATTTAAATGCTCTATGCTCTGGTGTGTTAGAGTGGTAAAATTAATCACTCACCTCCAGCCGCTGCACAAACAACATGGGCGACCCCACAATCACTGAGATGATCCATAACCAGGCCTGTAGGGGGCAGCGAACAAGCCAGCAACTTAGTACAGCACATTTACAACTTACCCAGAGAACGGGAGGGAAAGAATAGAAAAGGGAACAAAGAGAGATGGAGGAGGGAAGGAAAGAACAAGAAAGAAACAGGGAAGGAAAAAGAACGAGGAAGAAACAGGGAAGGAAAGAACAGGAGAAGAAAGAACAGGAGAAGAAAGAGGGTTGGCAAGAACGGGGAAGAAACAGGGAAGGAAAGATGGTGAAGAAAAAGGGAAAGGAAGAACAGGAGAAGAAAGGGAAGGAAAAACGGGAAAGAAAGAGAAGGAAAGAACGGTGGAGAAAGAACGGAGAAGGAAGGAAGAACAGGAGAAGAAAGAGGGAAGAAAGAACAGGAGAAGAAAAGGAGGGAAGGAAAGAACAAGAAAGAAACAGGGAAGGAAAGAACGAGGAAGAAACAGGGAAGGAAAGAACAGGAGAAGAAAGAACAGGAGAGAAAGAGGGTTGGCCAAGAACGGGAAGAACAGGAGGGAAAGGAATGGTGAAGAAAAAGGGAAAGGAAGAACAGGAAAGAAAGGAAGGAGAAATAAGGGGAAAGAAAGAGGGAAGGAAAGAAGGTGGAAAAGAACAGGAGAGAAAGAGGAAGGAAAGACAGGAGAAGAAAGAGGGAAAGAACAGAACAGGGAAGAAGAAAGAGGGAAGGAAAGAACAGGAAGAAAGAGGAAGGAAAGAACAGGAGAAGAAAGAGGAGGAAAGAACAGGGAGAAGAAAGAGGGAAGGAAAGAACAGGAGAAGAAAAGGAAGGGAAGAAAGAACAGGAGAAGAAAGAGGGAAGGAAAAACAGGAAGAAGAAAGAGGAAAGGAAAGAACAGGAAAGAAAGAGAAGAGAAGAAAGAGGAAGAGAGAAAAAGAACAGGAGAAGAAAGAGGAAGGAAAGAACAGGAGAAGAAAGAGGGAAGGAAAGAACAGGAGAAGAAAGAGGAAGGAAGAACAGGAGAAGAAAGAGGAAGAAAAAGGAGAGAAGAATAGAAGAAAGAACAGGAGAAGAAAGAGGAAGGAAAGAACAGGAGAAGAAAAGGAAGGAAAGAACAGGAGAAGAAAGAGGAAAGAAAGAACAGGAAGAAGAAGAAAGAGGAAAAACAGGAGAAGAAAGAGACGGAAAAGAAAAGAACAGAGAAGAAAGAGGGAAAGAAAGAACGGTGGAGAAAGAGAATTTATAGAGAATGATCAGGAATGATCAGAACCCCACACCCAAACTCGTCATATTATTTTCAATGTTTGGCATTTTCGAAATACTACTATTTATTTTTATATTATTTATGTTTTTAGGTACATTTCCTTCCTTCCTTATTCCTTACTTCCGTATTCCAAGCTCCCAAGTCAGCATTATGTTAGTTGTTGTTTTAAATCCACTCTTTTGTGAGCGTTCGTATCGTTTGCAACAGATTCATAAAACCTGATGAACAACAACAACAATAACAAGAAAAATGACAACAAAAAGAACGACAAGAAAACGAAAAGGAAGAGGAAGAAGAAGAACAACAAGAACAACAAAGAGGAAGAACAACAAGAAGAAGAACAACAAGAACAACAAGAGGGAAAAACAACAACAACAACAAGACATCAAGAGGAAGAACAAGAAGAAGACCAACAAACAACAACAAGAACACAAGAGGAAGAACAAGAAGAAAGACCAACAACATCATAGTCCTTGTGTGTTGTCTGAGACCGCACACAGACACTTCTCTGGCGTCTCATTTCCAGAAAACTCGCCCAGCCGACCTGCGACGCGTCAGCCAAGGTGGTCGTGCATTCTGATGTTCGTGAGCGGCGGCGATGTCGCTGTGGGCGGCGGCCCGCGTGGAAATGGTCTGACCAGATTTCACATTCGGTGATTAGATGAACACTGGGCTTCAGACCCCCGGGCCAGACTCGGGGCGGTCATCAATATTCAGTGGATAACACTTGCAGTGAAAGTGAGTTTCAAACGGCGGTCTCACACGTGAAGGTCGAACACGCATTCTGCAGAGCTCAACTGCCACACCCCCATACGATGCAGAACGGACTAAAGAGGCTCAAATCACCGATCAATTCATGACACGTTCCATCTCATGATTAGCGTGATTAGCGTTCTATGTTGTTAAATCCTGCCTGTATTTCTAATTAACGTCTAATCATTCTAAACGTGAACAGAGCCTTAACTACAAACACAGTCTCCAAAAGGGAGTCCTTAAGTCCATTTGTTGATACTTGGCGCCGCGGTTGCTTCGCTCCTCTGCACACGCTCAGTTCGGCACAAGATTCCCACACAGGTTTATTCAGCGTGGCTTGGGTTTGTCCTCAGAGCGCATGTGCAGAAGACGCTGCAGTCCGCTCTGGTTCTGAAAGCTCATGTTAAGAGAGCGAAGCATGAACGGGCCTATGAACACGGCCGCAGACTTAAAAGTGGCGAGAGAAGAAGAGCCAAGCTTCCCGCAGTAATGCCCAGCGTCCTGTAGCGGCCACTAAAAGACACTGTTACTTCCAACCAAGCTTTAGCAGCAGAAGTGAGGGGAAAACGGTCTGATTTGAATATATTTCGGACCAATTTCATTTTAGATTTTATTGGTCAATCACTGCTTGCCTTGATTGCCCTGACCGATCGCCACTGCAGGAACCACCCACTCTGGGAATACACACGAGGAAGCAACGATATATCGGTGCTATGGTCAATATTGACGGACAAATAAAGCTTAAGGTTAATTGATAATCGGGGTCACTATATATAATCATAAGAATAAAAAAATTATAATCGGGACAATTTTAGAAGCAAAATTAAGTATTGTCCAAAAATTGACATAAATATAAAGAACTTTTTTATCGGGCTGTTTTAACCTTATTCTGTCTTTCAGGGAGTTCAAACTTGTCTGTCATAATTATTTCATTCCAGTAAAGACGATTGATGATGATGACTGATGGTAATTGGAACTGAAAGGGGAAATTAAATATTTATAATCGTTAGAAACGGTCTGATCTGGCTTTTCCCCGTCAGGTGCCAATATTTGCCAATGTCGATATCAATATTTTAAACTCGTTTAGCAAAGGCCGTTTTACAGTGATTCTACTCGGGTTTCAGTCACACACTTTTGTAATCTTCCGGTCAGAAAACATTCAAATCAACCAAGTCAACAACTCCAAATCGGTCAGTTACTGTTTTTAGCCTCATTTAGACTGCTTCACACCTGGGACTGGTGAAATGTTGAGACGTTTCTTCCTTTCTATCAGCATTATTCAATATTTTAGTGGTTTTAGTTCCGGTTCAGTCCCATTTTTGTCCCAGTTTGGTCCCAGTTCAGGCCCGGTTTAGCCCTGGTTTTGTCCTGGTTTTGTCCTTATTTTGACCTGCTTTTTTCCTGGTTTAGCCCTGGTTTAGCCCCGATTTTGACATGATTTAGCCCCCGGCCTAGCCCCCGGCCTAGCCCCCAGCCTAGCCCCCGGCCTAGCCCCCGGCCTAGCCCCGGCCTAGCCCCGGCCTAGCCCCCAGCCTAGCCCCCGCCTAGCCCCGGCTAGCCCCGGCCTAGCCCCGGCCTAGCCCCCGGCCTAGCCCCGGCCTAGCCCCGGCTTAGTCCCGGCTTAGTCCCGGCTTAGTCCCGGCTTAGTCCCGGTTTAGTCCCGGCTTAGTCCTGGTTCAGCTCTGGCTCAGCCCTGGCTCGTCTATCTTTATCCCCTAGCAATATTCAATGACTTCCAAATACAGTAATACAGTAACACCACTATATTTTGTACTTCTACACAATACACATACAACTCTAACATGTTTTGCCCACTCTACCGCCCTCTACTGGTCCGTGACACACTCTTTAATGGCGGTGAGAGCTGTTTTAAAGCGTCCAAAGTGGGCGGTACCTAACATCTTGTAGGCGCGCTTGGACGAGTACTGGCGTCTCATCTGCAGCGGGAACACGATGCCCTGGTACCTCTCGATGGCGATGCACGTCATGGTCAGGATCCCCGTGACGATGGCCGTGGTCTGGACGAACGGGACAGTCTTGCACACCAGCACGCCTGAAAACGAGAGCGCAGCAGTGTCGAAACGTGTCAAAATACAGCTCGGAGAGAAGGAATAAAAGTATCTAGAGCTAAAGTAGACGACTAACGATTAATTTGGAAGTTAAACATTTTTCTATTTTACATTAAGACTTTTAAAATACTTTTTACTTACATTTTTGGTCTTTATTTTAATTTTAATTTAATTTAAAAAAATGTTTTATGTTTTTCTGTTGTTTTTGCTATTCTAAGTTCTAATAAAAAACATATAAATAAAAAAATTAAAATTACTTTCCTCAATATTTTTTAGGAGTTTCTTGATTACGATATTATGTCAATTCTACATAAATGTCTTTAAATGTATTATTTGAGGTTTGATTATGAGACAAATGTGAAAAGTCTGTCAAATGGATCAAAATAGCGCCGTAATAACATTTGTTTTTTGCATAATGTGCCACTTTAAAACACGTTTTCTAGTCATTTTTCGACAATAAAAACACATAAAATGACAATCTGCTGCTTGTTACGGAGAAATGTGACGACGAAGCGATGAAGAGGCGGGGCTTATCAGTATGAAGAGGCGGGGCTTATCAGTACGACGTTTTGCAGTTATGAACAGGAAGCCAATCTGTTTCCTTAAGTCATTTTTAATCAATACTGCAGTTTAAAATGAACATAATCATAAAAATAATCATCTCAATGTTCACGATTGAGAGAGTCATTTTAAAGTTCATTGTGCTTTGTGTCACCAGGCGTTTTTGATCATTAGTATTATTATGATTTCTGTTCAGTAAATGTACTTATTTATGTAACTGAAGGTACTCTGCCAACTACCTGAGTTTTGTGCCATCTACTGACTGCAAAGGGAATTACACACAGTTTAATACAAACATTTCCGCGCATGTCAAGATGGTCTCGGAACGCAGTCGTACTGATCATGATCGGACGGAGAAATGCTCAGAACGAGTCTGGAGGGCCGCGTCACAGGTGGAGAAGACGTCAGTGATGGAGGAGATTCAGAACGTGAGTGTTTTTGAGGCTCGGAGGGGAGAGGACTTTCTAACCGGGATTCATCAAACTGTGAATGAAGCTAAACGTGACGACAGCTGAGTTTGGAATGTTAGTAAATGTTTAAAGTCAATTTTGCATCATATGTGTCCTTCAAAAGCAGTGGTGAACCCAGAGAACCCGTTGGACAATTTTGAAATACCAATATTTGTATTTTTGGATATCGGACTGCGGTATACCATTTCTAATCCTTCCACTTCTCTGTCGATACAAGCAAATGCAACACGACATTGTGAGCTTTTTATTGATCCGACACTTTTCTTCGCATATTTGTCAGTGGCGTTTTCTCTCGCTCTCATGCATGTTCGGCACATCGACTCTTAATTTAGCAGGTTTTTCTACAGAGGCTTCGAGGCCACTGGAATCCCCAAATGACCTGAGGAAGAGAAAGAGGGACGGAGAGAGGAAGAGATGGCAGAAAACGAGAGAAAGTCCCTGCTCTCTGCTGGAAGTGGATGTGCACTGATGAAGACGAGTGTCCGCCTGGAGGCTAAAAGAGATTTACTGAAAAACATCAGCTTTATGTGGGCATGAAGCTGGAGAAAACTCAAAACATCAGCTTTATGTGGGCATGAAGCTGGAGAAAACTCAAAACATCAGCTTTATGTGTAATGTGGCCATGAATGCTGGAGAAAACTCAAAACATCAGCTTTTATGTGGGCTATGAAGCTGGAGAAAACTCAAAACATCAGCTTTATGTGGGCATGAAGCTGGAGAAAACTCAAAACATCAGCTTTATGTGGCCATGAAGCTGGAGAAAACTCAAAACTTCAGCTTATGTTGGCCATGAAGCTGGAGAAAACTCAAAACATCAGCTTTATGTGGCATGAAGCTGGAGAAAACTCAAAACATCAGTTTTATGTGGCAATGAAGCGGAGAAAACTCAAACATCAGTTTATGTGGCCATGAAGGCTGGAGAAAACTCAAAACATCAGCTTTTATGTGGCCATGAAGCTGGAGAAACTCAAACAATCACTTTATGTGCATGAAGCTGGAGAAATCAAAACATCAGCTTTATGTGGCCATTGAAGCTGGAGAAACTAAAACTAGCTATGTGCAGAAACTGAAACTCAAACATCAGCTTTTATGTGGCCATGAAGCTGGGAAACTCAAAATCAGCTTTATGTGGCAGCTGGACTCAAAACATCAGCTAGGCATGAAGCTGGAGAAAACTCAAAACATAGCTTTATGTGCATGACACTGAAACTCAACATCACTTTTTGTGCCATGAGCTGGAGAAAACTCAAAACATTCCATGTCTATTGAGCCTATAACGGTTACTACTGCTACAAAATACACATTTTATGCATTATCGTCTCGTTATTGTCCTTTAAACACACGCTAATGTCTCCGAAAGCATTACGTCATATCTGTGAGACAATCCTACATCAGGCTTTGTGTTAGCACTCCATCTCCTGGCAGCAGAGGGAATTACCATGGGGAAACAAATTAACCTAGCTTCCCTCCAACATGTTAATGAAAGCATGAAGGATGTATGGAACGCATGAATTTGAACACACATTTGAAATAACCAATGCATCCAACTTATGTGAACGCGTGCAAATATTTTCAAAAGATGTATTTTTTCCGTCATATTTTACAAACTTTGGAAGAGCGCATT
Organism: Chaenogobius annularis; assembly: GCA_015082035.1. Classification (NCBI taxonomy): domain Eukaryota; kingdom Metazoa; phylum Chordata; class Actinopteri; order Gobiiformes; family Gobiidae; genus Chaenogobius; species Chaenogobius annularis. The sequence continues at coordinate 512,129 of BJKM01000426.1, read as the reverse complement.
TGCCGGCAGCTTAGCGTAGCCTTTAGCCACTCTCTCTCTGGTTGTGTTTTGTCCCACTTTGATGCGCACTTCTGAAGGAGGGTTAGGAGGTTTAATGGCCACATCAACTCGAGGTTTCAGCGCCAGCATCAGGTTCGCCATCTCCGAGCCGGTCTCCATGGAAACGGCTAACAGGTTGCGAACCGGGTGCAAAGCAAGGCAAGCCTATCTTTAACCGAATGCTAAAGATAACGGCAGAAATGAATTATGAATGAGTAAAAAGTATATGTAAAGCTGGTGAGAAAATGGAAAATGTTGGAAATTGGATTCAGAAAGTTCCTGCGTTGCGTTTCCGCTTTGTGACAGTTGACAGCTCGTGCTGTCGCAGAGGCAAAAACCCGGGTCTGGGAGGAGTTCGGGGGAGGCCCTGGAGGAGGACTATCGGTCGGTCCCCAAAGAAATTTCTGGCAAACCGTCCGGCGCCTCAGGAGGGGGAGCAGTGTTCACCCAACACCGTTTACGGTGCGGGTGGGGACCTGCTGACCTCGACTGGGGATGTCGTCGGACGGTGGAAGGAGTACTTTGAGGCCTCCTAAATCCCACTGTCACGTCTTCCGAAGAGGAAGTAGAGACTGAGGACTCGGAGGCTGACTCATCTATCACCCAAGCCGAAGTCACTGAGGTTGTTGGCAAACTCCTCGGCGGCAGAGCTCCGGGGGTGGATGAGATACGCCCCGAGTACCTAAAGTCTCTGGATGTTGCAGGACTGTCTTGGTTGACACGCCTCTGCAACATCGCGTGGCGGTCAAGGACGGTGCCTCTGGACTGGCAGACCGGGGTGGTGGTCCCTCTGTTCAAGAAGGGGGACCGGAGTTGTGTGCTCCAACTACAGAGGGATCACACTCCTCAGCCTCCCTGGTAAGGTCTATTCCAGGGTACTGGAGAGGGAATCCGACCCGATAGTGGAACCTTCAGATTCAGGAGGAGCAGAGTGGTTTTGGTCCTGGTCGTGGAACACTGGACCAGCTCTATACTCTCCATCGGGTGCTCGAGGGTTCATGGGGAGTTTGCCCAACCAGTCCACATGTGTTTTGTGGATCTGGAGAAGGCTTTCGACCGTGTCCTGTTGTTGTTTTTATACAACTGTTGATTTTGTTCTTTGTTAGAGGTCAGGTTACAAACTAAATATTGGGCCGAGTTGTAGATCTTTGTAGCCTTTTAAACTCTTTAATAGAGAAGTGTTGCACTAGGAAATTGTGAATATATTTGACTTCAGCTTCATGAAAAACGGGAGAAAAACCCAAAGTAAAACGGATTTTACTTTAATGCATGTGGGGGAAAAGACCATTACAATATCAGTTGAAGAATCCCACCTGTGACGCCTTCACTTCACAATCCCATTAACGTCACAAAAGGTCAGTTTCCCACCTGAAACGCACTGGTGCCATGGCAACCTAAAGCCCCACTGCTTTACGGACCTGCACCGCCTCCGGGCATTTCAAGGTTTTTTCCCCCAAAGAGAGGCCAATTTATCACCCACCATGTTCAACCGGCACGGCATTACACCTGGCTATATCCGCGGAGCCAAGTGACAGGTCAGATCTGTGGGGAGGCGAGCCCACTCACAGTCAAAATGCATGTTTTAAGAGGTTTTTTAGCAAGTTAATAAAGGCAAGATACGCAAGTTTGTGATTTGTAGTAGAATAGTAAGAAGCAATAAGCAGTAATAAATAGGTGATTATTTGGTAAATTCATGTTCATTTACTATATATTTTATAGGTTAAAAAACAAAAGGTAACGAGGGAGAACGTTTTATTTAATTGTGTTCATTTACTGCGCGCGTGACGGCTGCGTGACTTGTGTAATCTGTGAACGAGTACAGTATTTTTCCTTCATTATTATGTGTAAAAGCTCCGTTTTCGAGGAGGTTTCATTTAAGTTTTGGATTTATTTTCGGTTCTCACGGATCGTTTTGTGGGACATTGCGCCAGACAACCTGGTTTTGTCTCCAGATTTAATTTCACTTGTTTTAAAAATGCATTTCTTTTTCTAAATAAAAAATTAAATGTGTCAGTAAAGTAAGAACATGTCACTTTCATCGTCAACTAAATAGAACGCCAAATTCCAAAAATCTAGATCCACAGACTGAATAGCTAACTGGTGGATTATCCGTTTTTGTTTGATGGTTACGGAATAATATTAAGCATTCATGATGGAAATGTACCGTTTTTTTATGTTTCTGCATTATTTTTCTATTATTCAACACTGGGAAGACGTTCTCATTTGGAAATATAATTGCGGCGCCGTCTGTTACTGGTTTTAACTTACGATGTCCTTTTTTCACGTAGGAAAATTGCCCTGGTCGCATTTTAATCCACAACGCAGCAACCAAAGTCAACCGCGCCCGCCTTACCTGCAAAGACGGTCGTAATGTTTCAGTTTGGGACATTTTGTTGTATTGAAAGACTTGAATATTTAGTTCGTTTGGAGGTTGTTTTATTGGAAAATGTCAACGCTTCAAGTGGGAAGAATCTCCAATTTTGAAAAGCTGTTGTTGTTGTCGTTGTTTCTGTGTTTTAAATGAAAAAAAAAACAAGTTGAGGCGGTGAAAAACACAAATTGCACTTATCTGTTCTTGCAAATGAACGTTTTCTGGATTTGCTTTCTCTGAGTATTAATGATGTGTATTTTGTGATTTTTAGACAATGGTTTCTGCTAAAAAAAAAAAAGTATTAAATGTGTATTTTAAAACACAATTTTGCTTTTTATTTTTGCCGTTTAGTTTGGTAACATAAAAAATCATAATCAAAACCAGCTAAAATGAGATCAAATTGCAAAGATTAACATTTTTTTAACTTATTAGAAAAAAAAAAGTGCTCAAATTGCACAGCCGATACTTGACCTTTAGTTTAAATCAATTTGTCAATAATTTAATTTAATTTGCTCCTGGTTTCTTCAAGGACACAACAAATCAGGATTGTCATTAACCTTTGTATTCCCCGGACGTTCTCCTTCCACAACATAAATCTGCTTCTGGTTCTTCTTCCCGTCCACAACATCCTCTTTGGTTTTCCTCATAAAACGTAAATAACTCGATCCGTCACAGTAAAAGCAATCTTAAAGCAAAACAATATTAAAATACATTTAGATTTGGTTAGGTTTATTTTGAACGTCAATGACAAAAACACTGATGCGTTTGTATACTGGCTAAGCTAACCGTTCCTCATCGCTAATGCTAACTTTTATTAAAATGTAAAAACGACCAATACAAATGTAAAGTAGTTTGTTATGGAAATAAGTCAGTGAATTAGTTTGATATTTTTAATTCTTTATGCCTCAACAGTAGAATTAGCATTAGCACTGAGACACAAACACTATTACAATGAATGGGCGAAGTTAGCAAACATGCTAGTTAGCAAGACCAACGTTTAACCAAATGACCTGTTCCCAAACCTGACCCTAACCTTAACCTGATTGTGAAATAATATTTAGTTAAACCCTTTTCTGTAGTTGAACAGTACAGCGGGACTCAGTGGGGGTCGTTTCCCCCCAACACACATTTAAGTGTCCTTTGGTGAAGTATTTTGAAAAGTTGTTGTGAACAGAGCCCATTGTTAGAAAAGGAGTGGGTAGAAGAGCAGCCTTGTGTCAACCCACTCCCTTTCAGTGCCGTGTTTACAAAGTTTACATCAGTAAGAATAAAAAAAAAAAGAGGACACGAAGGAAAGAAGTGCTGCAGAACATCGTGATCCAATTAAAAACCTTCGGCAACCTTGTAAGAAAACAGTATTTTTTATAATACATAACATATATCCTTTTTCAAATGATTCCACGAGCGTCGCAGACTGACAAACACAAAGCAAAAAAAAAACCGCAAACAAGAGGAAAACATTGTGCCAGTTCTTGTTTTATGATTATTACAGAGATTTTAACTCTAAACGGGTCAAAAAACATCTGCATTTTGACAAGTAAAAAGGTAAATTCTTCCACTTCCAGCTCAAATACATGGGCACTTTATAATGTTGTGTCGCGTCATCTCCTGTGGATCAATACTAAGTTACGCCTAAATCACTGGGCAAACGGATGGTTATTGGCTGTAGATGTCACTTCTAACTAAAGACATGTGTTTCCCAAGTGATGTGTAGTGGGATTGGCCCGGATGGAGGAATTATATCGTGAATACAGCACTTCATGACGTGTTCTTTTGTTGTACTTTCATGGTACGTTTACACGGCCAGTAAAAACCAAATCAGATAACTAGAATAATCAGATAACCCAATAATTAGATCTGATTTTGTGACTGTAAATGTGTTAATCAACTGGTTTTTTAGAGTCACTGGCTGGGTTTCCAAGAAAAACCTGGTCGTTATCTGATTTTTGGAGTTACCGGGGTTATTAAAATCTGATGTGAGTAATCTGATTTCTGTCCGATTGACAAAAAAAAAAAAGGTGCAAATGAGAAAATGAAAGAGAAATTCTTAAAGATTGAAAGAGTTATTTTAAAAATTCATTGTACTTCCAAATACGACAGTTCCTCTAAAAGTGTCACTAAGGTTTGTTTTTTTTGATGATCAGATTTCTCTCGCGCTGTAAACACAAAACACAAACATCAGATCTAATAATACTTATTATCTTCTGATTCTCATATTCTAGTCAGATTTTTACTGGCCAAATACAATAAATGTGTCCTCTAATGTCCAAAAATGTTTCATACTCACTGCTTGGTACATTTACACTCCCCGACAGAATCAGATAACCCAATAATTAGACCTGATCGTAGCTGTTGATTAGTGGTCTTTCAGCCGTAACTATTTCACGATGTCGTTTGTCTCTTTGCCACGTCATGTTTCTTTTCATAATTGTCAAACGCTCGCATTACTTACATCGGAGAACGTGTTTACATGGCATTTCCATAATCTGATTACTCCAGAAATCAGATAACGGGCACTTCGTGTGTGTTGTGTGTGTGTGTGTGTGTGTGTGTGTGTGTGAACAAAAGCATGTAGTGGAGTTTGTGTAACGATCACGGCTATTTTTGGAAGTTTATATGTCGACTTCAGTCCACATTATCTTCTCGTGTTTTGGAGCTTTTCTTTTAGACTTTACTGAGATGACAGACTGCGCTCACACTCGTGGTTCCGTGGTCTGGGTTTTTTTCGGGTTCCTTTCTGGGGGTGGTTTCCCATCCCCTGGTGGGGGGCTTCGGTCTGGGTTCGGTCTTGGTCTGGTCTGGTCTGGTCTTGGTCTTGTTCGGTCTTGGTTTGGGCTGGTCTTGGTTGGTTCTTGGTTCGGTCTTGGTCTGGTCTGGTCGGTCTTGGTCTTCGGTCTTGGTCAGGTTTCGGTCTATCGGTTCGGTTCATGGTTTGGTCATGGTCGCGGTTGGTCCGGTATGGTCTGCTTCATGGTCTGCCGTCATGGGTTCCTGGTCTTGGATTTGGTCTTGGTTCGGTCTTTGGTTTCGGGTCTGGGTTCAGGTCGGTCTGGGTTCCGCGTCATCAGGGTTCCGGTCAGGTCTTGTCTCGCGGTTCTTGGTTCGGTCTCGGTCTTAGGTTCGGTCTGGTTCGGTCTTGGTTCAGGTCTTGGTTCGGTCCTTGGTGTCTGGTTCGGTCATTGGTTCGGTTCAGGTGGTTCGGTTCATGGTTCGGTCAGGGTTCGGTCTGGGTTTCAGGTCATGGTTGCTCATGGTCTCGGTCGGGTTGGTCTTGGTGATTCGGTCTTGGTTCGGTTTGGTCTTGGTTCTTGGTTGGTCTTGTTGGTCAGGGTTTGGTCATGGTCTTGGTCATGGTTTGGTCTGGTTCGGTCATGTTCGGTCTGGTTTCGGTCGTTGGTCTGTCATGGTTGCTTGGTTCGTCTTGGTTCGTCTGTCGTCTTGTTGTTGGCGCGCGTCTGGCGGTGTTGGTTCGGTTTGGGTTGTTCGTCTGGTTTTTCTTTGTTTGGCCGAGTAACGCGGTTTAGACCTGGTTTGATCCTGTCTCTTACGTCCTTTTATAATTCCGTTCGATGCCAGGGAGTGTGGGCGGGTGACGTCAAGCGCGAGCATACACTTTCTTGATTGGCAGTAGAAAAATAAACGATCCAATCCGCCCCGCTTCTTCCTCTGCTTGTAAACTATTGATATCTGCTTTTTTTTTTTATCACCAAGAGAGAATAATAAATGTCTTTCTACAACTTTTTACACTAAGATTTCATCATTTTTCAGTCAAATCTAATTAAATCGAATAGAGATTAAACCTTTGTACATCTCATTTAGTTCTTATTCAACCTGGTTTAGCCTTGGTTTAGTCTTTTAGTCATGGTTTAGACCTGATTTTTAGCCCTGTTTTGGACCTATTACGCTTTGGTTAGAACTTATTCATTGTGTATTCTTTTTGAAAAAGTTTGGTTCTAGTTTAGGGTGAGATAAGTCCTGGTTTAGTCTTGGAAATGGGACTTGTTACGTGCGTAATTTAGCTCTGGTTTAGAGACTTACTCATGGTGTATTCAAAATTGGTCCTACAGTAGTTTAGTCCTGGATTAGTTTGGGAAATGCACCTGGTTTAGACCCGTTTCGGTTCTGTTGTGGACCTTACCTCCGAACCACTCCGACGAGAGATGTTCTGCAGCAGCGTGAACGGGACGCAGAAGAACGTGATCAGCAGGTCGCTCACGGCACAACGAGCAGATGAAGATGTCCGTGGCCGTCTGCACCGCGCGCTTCTTCAGGATGATGTAGATGACCAGGCTGTTCCCAGGCGAGCGCGAGCACGAAGATGACCACGTAGAGGATCACGAAGGTGGTCTTGGCGCAGTAGGGCAGCTCCGGGATGTAGACCAGCGGCTGGATGTTGTACGCGTTGATGAACTCGCGCCGCGTCAGGTTGTAATACTGCAGCGTCTTCTGGAGCACCTCGGGCGTTATTTTCGCGGTGCCGTTCCCCGAGTTCGTGGACGCGTCTGCCATTCCTCACGTCCAGTTCGACCGCCGGTGTGGCGCGGAGACGGGGGTCCGGAAAGCGCGGTGCGTAAAAAGGGCGAGCGGTGCGTAATTGCGCCGGCGCGTCTGGGGCATCCGGCACCAACTGGAGCTGGAGCTGGAAGTGGAGTGAAGTGAAGGACCTCCTCACTCACGATCAGGTCCTGCGAGTAATTACGCGAGCTCGCAGCACGCATGCGCTTTGGGACCACGTAAGAAACACCTCCCAAGCGCGTGCGTTCCCCGGAGCGAGAGACGAAGTGAGTTTGAAGATGAAGAGCCGATATTGGCTGTTGTTTTTCTAGCAAAATGAGGGTTTTCTGTTACAAACAAAGATCTATCCTCAGCAGACGACAATCTTTATTATTATTATTATTATTATTGTGATATTTTTTATGCATTATTATTATCATTTATTATTATTATTATTATTATTATTATTATTATTATTATTATTATTATTATTAATGTGTTGGTATTATTATTTTTATCATAATTATTATTATTATGTGTTGTTATTATATTATTATTTGTATAATTATTATATATTATATTAATATTAGTAGTATTTATTTTTATTATTATAGTGAAATGTTTATGTATTAATCTTTTTATTGTTTTTTTTTAGTTTTTTTTTTTCAGAACATTACATACTGTTGCTTTAAAACTAAAATGACATTGCTTTAAAATCGTCCTTTATTTAAATACATGGTTATATTTGACGTTATCTGCACTTTATGTGTAGAAGCAAAAATATAACACTGGAATCACCGGCGTCGCGCGTCATTTTGTTGCCGACTGAAATGAGCGTCCCCGGTGTGATGTCACTTCCTGTCATTCTCTACAGATTTTTCCACGTTCTCTCCACAAATACCTGCTCGATCGGTGTCAAACTATCATTTATACGTACGACAGGTACAAATGCACCAAATGAAGTCAAAATTAAGTGTAAAGTTGCTTCTCCGTCGTTGCTTCGATCGTGCAGAATCTCTCAGTTTTCTCTCATTCCTCTCTTCTCTTCTCCTCTCTCTCCTCTGACCTCTTCCTCTCCCTCGTTCCTCTCCTGCAGTTTTCCCTCGTTCCTCCACAACGTCTCACTCCATCATCCAACCCCTGGAGAGCCGTCTGTCGAATCTGCTCCATCTTTTTCTACAATGGACAGGGCAATTTTCCCTTCATCCTTGACTTACTTTTGGCCGCTCATTTTCTTAGCATCCTCATAACCGTATTCAGTCGATATTAGTGTGTCAAGAGCCAACAAAAATGTGTCAAAACATCTCATCGAATGGATTAGTTGAGGTTTAATTATCGCGAAAAGTGCAGAAAGATCTCCTTGTACCGTTGTTTGAGGGGGGTGGAACTGGCACATCGAAGACCCGTGGCTCCAGATGCTCCTCAACGGCCTTCTCCAGATGCACGGCTCTTCTTCGTCTCGTGAGTGGTCCCGGCTCCACAGCCTGTCCGTCCGGGCGAGTCGGATCTCTCCTTCACTGTGGAACTCCTCCAGGTTTTGCAGTTTTTCCAGGCCGAGAAGGAGGGTCTGTGGGACATTACCAAGACCCTATGAACACTGTTTAATCTGCTCTCGCTGTCGCCCCCTTCGAGGAAACTGCTGCTGTGATTTTGGGCGTTGAATGAAAGTTGCACTGTGGAGCTTTTCTGGTGGATTGCTCGGCGGGCGACACCTCAGGTCAGGTCGTGTACTGCACCTTTAGATGAACACGATGCATATCATCACATTCATTTTCCTTTCAAACAGACCGTGACGTGCCCCTTCTGGATCTCAGTGGCCCCCTTAAGTCAACGTTCAGCTTTATTATTGGTCCCTCCCACAGGCTTTGATGTTTTTCTGCATCGCTTCATAAATGGCTGACTCAATGAACCTCTTTGAAGTAAACAAAAGTCTCCTCAAATCACGTATTTGCCGCGGGGATTGGACAAGCCAGATTCTAATTACGGTTTATCTCTGGGAAAGGGAAAATGTTGATTCTCCAGGACCACCGGCCTTCTGCGGCGCCGCACATCGATCCGCGTTGTCAACAGCCGTGATAACAGTGACCCAGAGTCTGTGACGAGGCGGAAGGTTCACCGGGCCAGGCATCAGGACAACTGGGCACAAACGTGGGCCGCCGTGACATTTTCCACAGTGGGAATGGAAGAAAATGGAAGAGCGCTTTGTCCGGTCCGTTAATAATCGTGATCTTCTTTCTCACATAATCGCAACTCTAAAATGGTTGGAACTCCCGTCTTTGGACAGGGCCGATTTGAGCTCAGCAGAGGATAAATGCTGGAGAATCAAACCATTGAAATGTGATTAAACACCACTTTTGGATGGAAGTCAACACGTCTGCGTTTCGAAACCGTTTCGAAGCCTTCACGTGTCCAGACGGGCCGGCAAAACGCTGGAACCAAGGACTGGACTGACGCAAAAACAGAAATGAGACTAATGGGGAAAAATAATATTCCAACTTAATTTGGGAAAGGAAAAATTTGAACGACTCTGGACCAAATGGGACTTTTTTTTAAATAAAAAAAAAAAGTCTATTTGTATTGTTATTTTTTTTATTTTGCTCTCTGGTTTTGTTCTGTTTGTTTTTGTGTTTTTATGATTTATCCTTTGAAAAATGATAAATAAATACATACATACATAACATAAATAAATAAATAAATAAATAACATGATACAATTTAAATAAAAGCTAAATTATTTTGTTCTTACTTTTGTGTGAGTAATCTAAAGAATATGTTTCAAATTAATATCTGTAAATTCAATATTTTTCCTATTTAAAAAAATCTAAATAAAATAAAAGTACAAAAATAAACATGAGCCAGTGCTGTCCCTCGTTAGCTGTAATGCCACGGAAATAAAATTCAGAACACTTATTTCGCATTTGTTTATTTGCACTTTCTCCATCCTTTCCCAAACCCTGAAAGCATAAACAATAACAAAGCTATTTGAATCCAACATGTTTCTGTGAGACCCGGTCCAAGCAAAGGGGGCGCTGTTTTGACAAAGCAAACCTGTGCGTTCTCAAATCAACGTGAAATAAACCATTAAAACAAACATTTGATTGTGTAAATCATTCAGGCGTCGCGTCGTCCATTCTCTCGTCTGCGTCGGCGAGCTGAAGAACCTCCGCGTCGCCGATTCTCTCTGCGGGAAATGAGAGAGAAACAAGTTTAAACACATTTAAAGACACATTTTCAGTGGCCGTGAGTAACTTTGCTTTGGCCGCTCGTGTTTTAGAGCTTAAAATAATGCAATTCCTCATCAGGATTGCGTTTAGCACTCCATCTACTGGCAGCAGAGGGAATTACCATGGGATAATAAACAAAAGCTAGCTTGTGGGAATGTAAAAGATGAAAATTAAACAGTAATCCATTCATTTTCAGTCAGTCAGGGGTTACTTTAAACCGGCAGATTAAAAAAAGTAGCCGAAAAAAAATTATTATAAAAAAAAGAAAAATAATAATGATAATAATAATGATAATAATAATAATGATAATAATAATAATAATAATAATAATACTAATGTAATAATTCATGATTAAAATATGAATAATAAATAATAAATAATAATAATAATAATAATAATAACTAAAATAATAATAATAATAATACTACATTAAATGTATTATATAGGGATTCTGCCTAAACTTTTTTATTACAAGTCCTTAAATCTCATATTTTGGTAAATTAGCGTTAGCTTTTAAAGAACAATTGTCAACAAATGCTCAGTCGGTCCAAACCTCCAGCTTTACTGCTTTTACATTTACTTAAATCTAGGCAGGATTTGATACCTAATTGACCTCTGTGCAGAGCTTGTAATCAGAGTAAATTACACATCAGAGTTCTCAAAGAGTCCAGGTTCAGGAGCGGCTTCACTTTGGACAGAGGGTTGTTTTAGTCAGTCAGTTCATAAAATCACCTGGAACGATGAAAAAAGAATCATCGGAAAAGGTAGTCACTGGACACTTTTTGATATTGAGACTGTTCCAACTGTTCCAGAAGTCATTTTCAATCTGAAGGTACTGAACTGAGACGCCACTGTCCTATGTTTTAGTTGTTCTTTTCACCTTTCTGCGTATTTTTGTTTTTTAAGGTGATTTTTTCCCCTACTTCACCTCTCTCTCAAAACAAAAAAGTATGATGTATGTATATATAATATAAGTAAAACAAAACATGTATTTAGTTTTTTTTTTTGTGTGCCACTTTTTTCTTGCGTTTTCCCGTACTTCAGGTTATACTTGAAGCAGCAATTTCCTGTTCTCCACAAAAATAATAACCAATAAACGTGATTGTCCACTCCACAACCCGGCGAAAGGTTTTGGAGCATCATGTCAAAATGGCCATCTAATCGGGAATAATTGACCATTGAGACGTATCATCCATTTCCATCATACTCGTGGGATAATTCACCGTGTTCTTTGTGTAAAGGAGAAGAATTTCAGTTAGTTCAGTTTGCAGATTTCAGTTAGTTCAGTTTGCAGATTTCAGTTAGTTCAGTTTGCAGATTTCAGTTGCATTTCATAGAGTACATGTGACATACCCAACTTCATATGCCACCGAAGCAAAAGAGTCATAATGCACAATGTAATAAATGTATTTTTTACACACATCAAAATACCATAAAGTAGATAAGGTTTTGACGGTCAATCAACAATATTTTGTATTACTATATTATTATTGATTGATTGATTGAGTGCGTGTTGGACTCCTCAGGGCTGCCCTTTGTCACCGGTTCTGTTCATTGTTTTTATGGACAGAATTTCTAGGCGCAGTCAGGGGCCGGAGGGGGTCCGGTTTGGAGAGCACAGGATCTCATCCCTGCTGTTTTGCAGATGATGTTGTCCTGATGGCTCCATCAGACCTGGACCTTCAACATGCACTGGGACGGTTTGCAGCCGAGTGTGAAGCAGCTGGGATGAGAATCAGCACCTCCAAATCTGAGGCCATGGTTCTCGACCGGAAAAAGGTGGCTTGCCCTCTCCAGGTGGGTGGGGAGTCCTTGCCCCAAGTGGAGGGTTCAAGTATCTCGGGGTCTTGTTCACGAGTGAGGGAAGGATGGAGCGTGAGATTGACAGGCGGATCGGTGCAGCGTCTGCAGTGATGCGGTCGCTGCATCGGACCGTTGTGGTGAAGAAGGAGCTGAGTCGAAAGACAAAGCTCTCGATTTTTTCAATCTACGTTCCTCCCTCACCTTGGTCATGAGCTTTGGGTAGTGACCGAAAGGACAAGATTGCGGATACAAGCGGTCGAAATGAGTTTCCTCCGCAGGGTGGCTGGGCGCTCCCTTAGAGATAGGGTGAGGAGCTCAGTCACGCGGGGAGGAGCTCGGTGTAGAGCCGCTGCTCCTCCAGCTGAGGTGGCTCGGGCATCTGTTCCGGATGCCTCCTGGACGCCTCCCTAGGGAGGTGTTTCGGGCATGTCCCACCGGGAAGAGGCCCCAGGGAAGACCCAGGACACGCTGGAGGGACTTTGTCTCTCGGCTGGCCTGGGAACGCCTCGGGATCCCCCGGAGGAGTTGGAGGAAGTGTCTGGGGAAAAGGAAGTCTGGGAGTCCCTACTTAGACTGCTGCCCCCGCGACCCGGCCCCGGATAAAGCGGAAGAAGATGGATGGATGGATGGATGATTGATTGATTGATTTATTCTATCAAACTGAAAAGCGTCTGAATCCATATTGCTTTGAAAGTGCCCCATGTGACTTTTCTAAAGGGAGCCTCCATGTCATATCTATCTCCATGGAGATGAACACCAAGATACGGGTCAGGTCTCTGAAGCGGTGAGCCCCGACTGTGGTCTAAAAACAATATATAACTGCTCCAAAACAATATATAAATACTCTAAAACATTATATAACTGCTCCAAAACAATATATATAATACTCTAAAACATTATATAACTACTCCAAAACAATATATAAATACTCCCAAACAATATATTACTGCTCCAAAACAATATATAAATACTCTAAAACATTATATAACTACTCCAAAACAATATATAAATACTCCAAAACAATATATAAATACTCCAAAACAACATATAACATACTCCAAAACAATATATAAATACTCCAAAACAATATATAAATACTCCAAACAATATATAATACTCTGAAACATAATATAAATACACTAAAACAATATATAAATACTCTGAAAAATATATAAATACTCCAAAACAATATATAACTACTCCAAAACAATATATAAATACTCTGAAACATATATAAATACACTAAAACAATATATAAATACTCTTAAACAATATATAAATACTCCAAAACAATATATAACTAATCCAAAACAATATATAAATAATCCAAAACATTATATAAATACTCCAAAACAATATATAACTACTCCAAAACAATATATAAATACTCTGAAACATATATAAATACACTAAAACAATATATAAATACTCTTAAACAATATATAAATACTCCAAAACAACATATAACTAATCCAAAACAATATATAAATAATCCAAAACAATATATCAATACTCCAAAACAATATATAACTACTCCAAAACAATATATAAATACTCTGAAACATATATAAATACACTAAAACAATATATAAATACTCTGAAACATATATAAATACACTAAAACAATATATAATAACTACTCCAAAACAATATATAAATACTCAAAAACAATATATAACTACTCCAAAACAACATATAACTACTCCAAAACAATATATAAATAATCCAAAACAATATATAACTACTCTAAAACAATATATAAATACTCCAAAACAATATATAACTACTCCAAAACAATATATAAATACTCTGAAACATATATAAATACACTAAAACAATATATAACTACTCCAAAACAATATATAAATACTCCAAAACAATATATAACTACTCCAAAACAATATATAAATACTCTGAAACAATATATAAATACACTAAAACAATATATAAATAATCTAAAACAATATATAAATACTCTGAAACAATCAATAGTAGCTAAAACAATAAATAATAAAAACGACAAAAAAATCATGAAAAGGATAAATAAAACAATAAAAGACACATTGTTGTTGTTGTATTTATCCATTTAATTTTTTTATTTTAAACAGTTTTGCTTGTTTTTACTTATTATTTTTAGCTACTATTGATTGTTTTAAAGTATTTATTGTTTAAGAGTATTTATATATTGTTTGAGAGTATTTATATGGTTTTGTTATTATTTTATGAGCACTGGTAGAGCAACTGTTTATTTGTTTGTTTTTGATGGTTTTCTGTGCAGTCTTTTGGAAACGTTTCAGTTCATAAAATGTCTTACGTAAATAAAATTAGAGATTAGAGATTCGTCACGTAATGTTGCTGTGACGTGTCTTTCTACCCAAGCAGAGGCAAGACGACAGCGCCATCTGCAGCCTGACAGTATCCCGGGTGTGAGAGAGCAAACGTGCCCCTCCTCGTCCCGGTTTATCGTCTTCTGCGCACGTAAAAACCCCTAAAACCTGTGCTAATCAGCCACCAAGACGCGTCACGGCAACAGTTATCTCTTCCAATAAATGATCAGAAGCCCAGAATGTGTTTAATGCCATATTTTGTAACTTTACAGGCAAAGCAAAAACCATGAAGACAAGCAGGTGAAAAAATACACAGTCCGCCTTTAATTTGAGTCATTTATTTACTTCATGAATCCAAATTTTATGTATTTTAACGACCAATGGGGTAAGAAAGTGTCACTTTAATGTCTTATTTTAAGCTTAATTGTTTTTAAATCCTTCAAAACGGTGGAAAAACAAGTACAATTATCAAATTCGAAGCAAATACAATCAAAAACACTTGCAAATGTATGAAGGTAGTACCTGGTGGATCTTGTGCTGACTTGGAGCTCTGTTTTCTACTCAGGCTGTGCAGAGAAAAGTCACAACGTCAGACAATGTTCTGAAATTCGAATAACGCAAGCGGAATCATTCTAGAGGAGCTGTTTGGACCTGTTTCTCTGCCGGGGTTGCCACGGCGGATCCACGTTCGGGTTGTACTGCGGAGGGAGGTGAGGGTAGAGTCTGAGGTCCTGGGCTTGGAGGTCCATCCCGTCCAGAGCCCGCTTGATCAGCGCCATCACCTGCTCTTTCTCTATAAAAAGGGAAACGACATGGCATTCTGCTTTTTTCGAGATAACACGTCTCATGTAGAAGAACATTGTAAAACCCTGCCATACGTCACTTTAACCTTTGCACCTTGAACTGTTTTGAAGCTGATTCTGAAACCGATTCGACTCGTTTCTCGTCCACTTTTTCCCAGCGTGGACTTGAAGGCTTCTGCGGTGATTGTGAAGGAAGCGTAAACAACAGAGAAACGGACATGACCAGCGCGTTTTCAGACTGAGATGACCTTCAAAACCTCCAAAACAAATGAAACCCCTGCAAGTTCTACTTCTCGACTTGAGCGATCCCGTCTGAATTTGCTCTTTCAGCTGCAGTCGACTGGAAGTTCTTCCTACATTCGCCTGAAAGGTCAAAAGTTTATGAAAGGAATATATATAGATATTCTTTGAGAAATAGGAACTGTGTGAAAAGAATGAAGCAGAAGAAAATGCATCTCGTCTCCAACTGTGGAATGGCCCAGAGCTTCTCAAGACCATGCTCTGCTGAAGGTTCCACAGTGGTATTTTTATTGCTTCTTTCTACAGCGATAGATAGATTTCACGCCATGCTGTGCAACATTTCTGTGAAACATCTTTTTGGACCATTCCACCCAAAAAAAAAAGCCCCATTTGCTGCGACGGTGCGCTGGGGGCTGAGTTGGGGGTCTCAATAACACTGCGTGTGTTACGTTTGCGGCCGATAAAAAGATAAACTTGACCTTTATATGAGCCAGAAACGGTGCAAAAACACAGAGCTATATGTTGTTGTTGTTGTTGTTGTTGCTTTTACTGACTGAATAATTGAAAAGGTGCATTTACCGCTACTTCCTGTAGTTGTACGTCTTCCGTAGTTGTACGTCTTCAAAGTATGTGTTTGACTCAATACCGTAAAAAAAAGGAAAAAAAAGAAAGAGGAATAAAGAGAGAGAGAGAAAGCCGGCGCTAAATGAAACGAGGAGTTAGCGAGTTTGAAGACGTTCGCGTTTCGTCCGTATCGCGCATTTTTTGGTAAGAATTCCGCGTACAGATTTATAAATGAGACGCCAGAGCTGCGTCTCCCTGTGCAGAAGGGTCTCCAGCTGTGCTCTGAAGATGGCCATTGATCTACAGTCATGAGGGGCATTTGCTGATTGTGTGTGTGTGTGTGTGGTGTGTGTTGTGTGTATTATATATATATATATAGGTTAAAATTCTGAGCACTCGGAGTAAAGCGAGTGGTCTGGCGTGACTGACAGGTGGATAAGCCAATCAGGGACACACACGTATTGTTAGTCTGCATGAAAACAAACATGGCTGCTTCCCAGGGGAAAAAAGAAAAGGGAAAAAAATATCACAGGCGACTGAGAAACATCGCGGATTTGGAGTTTGATTTTGTTCTAAATGATGATGTGCCACGGAAATATCTGATTGCACGGTTCTGTTTGAGTTTGGCTCGAGGCGCAACGGAGGAAGAGGTGAACAGTCTAAGACTCACGCACTCTCAGTAAGTAGTCTTAATCGGGGTTTTTTTAAGCTTCTCTAGGCCATGATTTTCTTATTTTTTCAATATTTTTTTTATTTATTTGTTGAATGTCTGCTGCTTTTATTTTGTGTCTGCTCTCTCTCCGGTCGTGTTTTTCTTTCTCTGTTTGTTCTCATATGTTCGTAAAAAAAAACAAAAAAAACCATTTAAATTAAAAATGAAAAAAAGCCCACCTGTAATTGAATAAATGCGAGTTTAATGAGTTTGATGCCGCATAACATTCAACAGGTGGCGCCAGAACAAGTTACACCGTTTTTTTATGTGTAAATGCTTTTTAAATGACGAAAAACAGCATTTATTTCCCAACTTCCACCGGTCAAATGTGACGTCATCTCACCTCTCGGCCCGGCCAGCAGAAGCCAACGCTGCACGCTGGAGAACGAGTCGGTCTGAAGGATCTGACAGAGAAGCTCCAGCACCTGTTCGCCCCAAAAAAACAAACCCAAAAAGCACATTAGCATCCGCAGCCGGCCCCCCCGTCGTTGGAACTCCTCCCCTCTGCGCTTCCTCCTGTTTTCAAAGCCCGCTGCATCTCCCCTCAGGGCGTGAGTCCCAAGTCTTTGTGTGTAAATCTGTGCTTTGAAGAGACGGGGAACTTTTGGACCCCTGCTGGGCTGTTGTTACATCACACGCGCATCCCCCCCTTTGGCTCGTCACGTTCGACTGTAGAAATGCATCTGAGGCAGTCGGGCAAAGTACAAGTATTCTCCAGCATTTTGTGGCAGGACTGGGACGTGGCGAGACAGATTAATTTCACTTTTTCATCACTCCATACTTGCGAGGAGTGTCTTTAAATAAATTAGTTGAGATTTCATTATCAGACAATAAACCTTTTGCATTTTCATTTTTTCTTGTCGTTTTTTTCTTTTCTTTTTACAATAAACAATATTATACTCCAATTCTATTATATAATTATATTCCAATTCAGCAAACCTTCAAAACAACACTCACAACACGATCTGCATTTAGATATACCGCCACACCTTTCTCTATATTATATTATTAATATTGTTTTGAAGTAACAGTACACTTACTTATCAATAATATTAGATTGTATGGGCCGTGTTGGGAAGAATACTTTGAGAATGTATTTAATTCCAGAGCTAGATTAAAATGTATATCGTGCATATATATCCTGTTACAGAAAACTGGCTACTTCCAAATATATTCACATTAAATTGCATTGTATTAGAATGTAAAACGGCAGCAGAGGATTGAAAACAGATTTGTTTTTCACCGGTTGTTATGCATGTATTTCTCGCAGGCTATGGTTACATGCACACTCAAAATCTGATTATTGTTTATTGAGTCGTAATATTATTGAAACGACGTGTGAAAACAAACAGCAGGATCTTCTGATTTATAATTCAAATGATATTAAAGGTCCAGAAATCAGATGATAATTAAAGATTAAAGAGCGGCGTTTTTCGATGTTTTTTCACTAATACTGTGGAGTTTATACCAACAGCGTAAAGTAACTGTATTCTGATTCTGAATACCAACAAGAGTAACTAAGAGTAACTTCATCCTCCCTGCTCTGCTGGTTCGTGACAGACCAGTGGCAGTGCAAAGGGGTTCTCCACAGGGCTGCGTACTTTCCCTTCACATATTGTTGCACCAAATAGTTCCCTGTAATGTTTAATATTTGGAAATACCTAAATTGTTACCTACCATTTTTTGTCCGTCCTGTTACAGAGGTGTGTAGTGCATGGTTACATTTACACGAGTAATCTTTTCATAAATATGACAGTGTAACAGTAAAAGTGTTGATTTCTCTTCCAAATGCGTTTAAATTAAACAAAATGAAAATATTTTTAACATTTGTGTTTTTTGCTTCGCTGCTTCAGATATTATTTTGTTTTTTTAAATGTTTTTTGCTTTTGTTCATTATTATTTCATTCATGTTTTGTAACTTCACATTATAAATCAGATGTTGTGTCCAGACAGTTACTCTTTGAATCACTTACAAGTACTTTTTTTTGTACTTTTCCTGGACTTTTTCCTTTTACTTTCGTCAATGTTGTCAATTAATCGGTTGACGATGTGTCTTAGTCGACCAAAATGTTTATTAGTCAGAAAGGAGAAGACCTGGAGGCGGTTAGCTGGAGTTTAGGAAGTAAAATGTGAGTTAAATTTACCTTTTTTACATATGACGATGACTTTTACTAACACTTCTTTGTATACATCTGTGTTTGAATGAACTTGCGAAACAGTGTCACGCCTTCCGTCGACTCTGTAACCCTAAACACTACGTTAAAGTGCGGTTTTGAAGACCGTCGGGGTCCGCGCCGTACCATGAGCTCCTGGTCTTGCAGGAGGACGTGCGGATGCGCCGGAGGCTGAGAGCGCGAGTGCGAGCGGCGCTGGGACGACCCGGTGGAGGAGGGAATGATGCGCCCCGTTTGAGAAGAGTACTGGGTGTGTCTGCGGACCGGCTCCTCCCCCGCGGGTCGATCCTGCAAATGGAACAGAGGCAGGGATTCATAATACATCACACGGAGATGATTACTGTGATGTATTTTGAATGAGAGGTTGGAACGCTGGTGCAGGGCTCACGCGAGAGTTGGTCGGATAGAATGTAGAGAGCAAATGTTTCATTTATGTCCTGACCAATGGTTCTGTCTCCCTCCTCCTCCTCCCCCTGTCTTTTCCTTATTTGTCAGTTCCTGGGTGGATACTTTCCTCCCCTCCTCCTGCTGAGCTCCAACCCATCTGCAATCACCACCTACTACTTACCAAGCAAGCTGACCATCGTTCCGTCACGTTGTGTGCTCCTGTTTCTGTCTACTCCGGCCCACCGGTCAGCCTGCCACCACCTACTCCTCTGCTGTGCCGCTGGATCCACTCAGCCCCTCCCGGAACCAACTCCCCCATTCCAAGATTATTTTGATTTCTGTCTGAATAAAGTGTGATTCTGCCTTTTTGGGTCCTCCAGTCTTGTTCTGAACAGGTTTCTTTACGGACTTTGTAGGGCCATAACAACTTATGTCCCTGAACGCAGATGAACTCATTTTAGAGACGTCACAATATAGTTTTTACGATTATTGTGAGAAAAAACATCTTGATTTAACGATTATTCGCGATTATTTTTGAGACTGTGACTAAACAACAGTGAAATCTTGAATTCTCTTTCATTCTCGTGGTCTGACGTGTTTCTGTTCCTCAAGTATTGGACTCTAAATTGAACAAAAAATACTTAATTTTGCCTCTAAAATTGTCTCGATTATTATTTTTTGGTTCTCACTATTATATTGTGACCTGAATAAACACGATTAGCAATTAACCCTATAACCTTGGCATCCCTAATGCATGTGTTGGTCTGTATGTATGTATATATGTATGTATTTAATTAACAAAACAACGCACAGTAACGTAACACCAACGAGCGAAGACGCTTGTTCCAGATGATTCATTATTATTATTATTATTGCAGTGTATTTCAAGGCATACAGCACTTATAGCTATGAAAGCACATGTCCCCCTGCAACATTATAAGAAAGTGCATTATTAAGTGTGTCTCTCACTCACAAACATCTTCCCGGTCACACATTATATTAAGTGCAGACACAGCAGCCGCCACTCCATGTTGAAATGACATTACAAGCACTAAAAAAGCTTGTTAAAACAGCAAGTGCCATAACAAGCGGCATGATAACACGTTGGAAAAGCAAGTACAGTTCTAAATGGTTTTCTGTAAGAAGGTTTACAGTTCGTATGTCTGTAATGACTGAACAAAAAGAATTGTGCCATTATTCGACTAAAGAATTTGAAGGCACAAAGGTGGATATGGTAGATTTGTGCCAGCGCCAATCCCAAACAAACACTGATACGGTTTAAAGTGACGTACGACAGGTTTTTACGATGTTCTAATTTTGACTTTATTCGGTGTATTCATACCTGTCGTACATATAAATTATAGTTCCACACCAATCGAGCAGGTATTTGTGGAGAAAAAGCTGACAAATCTGTAGAAAATGACAGGAAGTGACATCACAGCAGGGATGCTCATTCCGAATTCAGAATTTACGCAAGAAACAACTTTTTTTGACTCTAAACATTAATTTAACAAAATAAAGTCGCTCTCATACATTTTTATTCATCAAATAATAAATAATGTTGATTAATAATTAGACATTAGTTTTCCCAGTGTTTGCTGTGATGTCATCAATTACAAAACAGGAAGTAACATTATAAATCTAAAAACATTTGCTATTCTGTGATAATTTTTTTTAAATAAGTTTAGCTAAATATTTATTTTAACTGTAATTCAACCTGTAGGGGGCGCTTTAACATTTGTGGATCATAAGTTTCCCATACAGTTACATAAGCCTGAAGTGATACCACAATCACATTTTAGAACGTGACCAACATGAAGTCTGAGCAGAGGAATCCACACAGCAGCAGCTCCGTGGTACTCGCACCGCCGTTTGAGAAGCACTGACATGTAACACAGACGAGGTCCGCAGAGCCAGTTCTAATTCAAGCAAGTCTAATTCACTCATTTCAATCCGACACTGTCCAGAGGATTAGATGACCTTTTTAAGGGCAATAATGAGCACTCAGTTATCTTCTTTTAAAGACGATGACCGTTGGAAACCATGTCATGCATTTACAATCATTATTACAGTGACATAATATGCATACAAACTGCATCCACAGCTACATTATTTATTAGTTTATTTAAAAAACGAGGCGGTTCTAACCCTGTGCTTTTCTCCATGGAGATGTTATTATGATTAGCTTTATATTATCTTATTTCCCTTCCCGGCGCCTCTACGCTGCACTTTAACGTCTCTGTATGAAGTTAGATGCATTATAAACTGGAAATATGAACCAAGTTCTTATCGCTGGAAATGCGACGGTTCATTACGAGATCAAGTCAGCGCGAAGTGAGAGACATTATTTTCTTTATTTATATCAGCCGTCTTGTCTTTGTTCCCTTTTATCTAATCATTTTGCTCAGAAGCTTTCCGCTTTAGGCGACACATTTTCTTGGGTTTTAGTCGATGGTGGAGTTACAGATGAACGTTCTTTTGTTTTCCCAAATGTTCGGAATAAAAACGCATTAACAATAACTATGTTTCAGTATGTTTATTGATCTCTAAATATAACTGTGCTCTATTTATTAAATAAAATAAAAATGAATACATTTTTAAAAATTAAATTAAATTAAACTATTGATTTATTTTATTTATTTTATTTATTTTATTTATTTTATTTATTTTATTTATTTTATTTATTTATTTTATTTTTATTTTTATTTTTATTTTTAATTTAATTTTAATTTAATTTTAATTTAATTTTAATTTAATTTTAATTTAATTTTAATTTAATTTTAATTTAATTTTAATTTTAATTTAATTTTAATTTAATTTTAATTTAATTTTAATTTAATTTTAATTTAATTTTAATTTATTTTATACAGGGAATTTTATTGAGTGTTTTATCTATAGAAATGATTCATATTGAGCCAAAGCACGTACACTACATGTTACTAATTAACCCTTCATAATAAAAATAGGAGCTTAATCACTTCTTAACACAGGAAGTATAATCAGTAAAAGTGAATTTGTTAGTTATTTGTCCTGCTTTGTTCTCAGTGTTCAGCCGTTTAAAAGAGAAGAACATGAACATGAAGAATTGACACCTCTAAACAAGTACATTTTAATGTAAAACTGATTGTATTTTTTGCTCCATCATCAAAATGCGACGCTTTGTGCACCCGAGCAGATATTTCAGAGTATTTATTTCTACAGCACATTTTTGAAACAGAACGGTCTCCAAAGTGCTGCGCGGACACAAACACAAAAACGAACGGCAAAAACACAAAACGAACGGCAAAAACACAAAAAGTGCTCGATTTGTTCTCACAAAACAGTCAAATCAGCTCAATCCGATCAGAGCCAAATCACAAAACCATAAAACAGCAATAAATAAGTAAGGTCAATTCAAATTCAAACTACAGTGGTCTCATGTGGTGAGAAAAGGAAAGAACGCAACCATTTCCAAGTTTCTAACCTCAAAAGTAATTCAAAAATAAGCTTCTTCAAGGATTTAAAATTGTGTGAAAGTGCAGTTGTTCTTCTTTTCCCATAATTATTTTTGCAAATTTACTACATTAAAAGAAAAATGAGAGAAAAATTGTTAAAAGAACATAAAAGTGGATTTTGCACAAACTCTTTTGAAGTTATAACATGAAATATGAATGTTTTATTTTATGACAAGCTTTAAATTTCAGGAATTCAGAATAATTTCAACTCAATGCCAACCAAAGCTTGAGCTTTTTCTACTGTTCTTTTTTGAGACTGAAGGTGAAGAGTTTTTCTTAGCGCTGCTCCAAAAGGACGTTTAAAACATACTTCCATTTATTTTCTTATCAATTTAACCGCGTGAAAGAAAACTCAAATTGATCCTTTTTGTGACGACAGATTTGGGTGAACTTGTATAAACTGAAATAAACTTGAGTTGTTCCTGCTGCACTGTGTAGACTTGCACCGCACCAGGACTAAAGCCAAGACCAAAGCCAAGACCAAAGCCAAGACCAAAGCCAAGACCAAAGCCAAGACCAAAGCCAAGACCAAAGCCAAGACCAAAGCCAAGACCAAAGCCAAGACCAAGCCAAGACCAAAGCCAAGACCAAAACCAAGACCAAACCAAGACCAAAGCCAAGACCAAAGCCAAGACCAAAGCCAAGACCAAAGATCCACCCAAGACCAAAGCCAAGACCAAAACCAAGACCAAAACCAAGACCAAAGCCAAGACCAAAACCAAGACCAAAGCCAAGACCAAAACCAAGACCAAAACCAAGACCAAAGCCAAGACCAAAACCAAGACCAAAGCCAAGACCAAAGCCAAGACCAAAACCAAGACTAACCTGTCTTTAAACCAGGACTAAATGAAGACTAGACAACACTGTCAACCAGGTCTAAACCAGGACAAGCCACAAGTATATAATAATAATAATAATCATAATAATAACAATAATAATAATAATAATAATAATAATAATAATAATAATAATAATAATCATCATAATCATCATCACCATAGCCATAATCCTAAAAAAAAAGAATAATAATAATCACAATCATAACCATAATCATAACAAACAAATGATAATAATAATAATAATAATAATAATCATAATAATCATAACCATAATAATAAAACACGAATAATAATCACAATCATAACTATAACCATAAAAAACACATGATAATAATAATGATAGTAATCATAATATAATCATCATCATCATCAGCAGCAGCAGCAGCAGCAGCAGCAGCAGCAGCAGCAGCAGCAGCAGCAGCATAACCATAATCATAATAAATAACAATAATAATAATAATAATGATAATATAATAATGATGTAATAATCCTAATCCTAATCAAATGCATAAATTGGAGTTTTGACATCGTAAACAGATCTGAGCAGTATGTTGTCTCTGGAGTCCTCAGAGTGTCACAAACGTCACGGAAACAGTTCCATCTGATGTGGTTCTGATGTGGTTCTGATGTGGTTCTGATGTGGTTCTGATGTGGTTCTGATGTGGTTCTGATTGGTCACACCTGAGCAGGTTCTGACAAGGGAAATGATGCAACAAACAAACGAGCAAACGAATGTGGCAAACTCAAAATGGAACCAGACCTTTTCATTGTCGTGAGTCATTGGTGATTGTTCCTGATTAAAGTTCAGTTCAGTTCATTTAGTTGAATCGCACGCACACGTTTGAGGCGCAAAACAGGCAGAAGCAAAAAGCATCCTTTTAAATTACACAAATAACCTTTTTAACGAAGAGTTTTAAGTGCTTTTTTAACCTTCAGACATATTTATTCATCTAGGCAACGGCCTTTAATGTTCTGGGACGATTTCTTTTTAAAAAACAAATGACATAAGATACAATAACAGCAATATTTACTTCACCTTGAAACCACTCTGTTTGAGAATACTGTTGGCTGTAAACTTCCCTCAAATTTACTGTGCACATGACACGTTTGTTTGTTTTTTTAAATATATTATTTTAGCTGAAAGGAAAGAGAGAAGATGAAGAAGAAGAAAAACACAAAAAAAGAAAGAAAAAATGAGAAAACTGTTCGGGTTTTAAAAAAAGAAAGGAAAAAGGGCAAAATAATTGTCCCATTTTGTCCAATTGAAGTAAAATGTGTCCATTTCCAAGTTGGGTCTGTGTGTGGTTCTTTTTCCATGGTCCGTAAGTCAGTTCTGGCGTCGGCCCAGTCCATCTATCACGTGACCCGTTTCACGATTCTCTAATTCTGACTCGGTTTGGGTCGGGATGGAACCTGCCGTAAATGTTTATCTTGGTTTTACATCAATCGTGTGACAAAAAAAAAAAAAAAAAAAGTTAAAAAAAAACAGGAAGTAGAGCCGAATCCCTCTGTGATGTCATCAAAACGCGACATTTGCACACTGACACAATTTCATGTCGCTTTCTCTCTCTTTCTCTCTTTCTATAGCGTAAAACACATACAACTACAGTAGGTGGCGGTAATGCAACACTTTATGGATACATCAAACACCAAAGAAGAAGAAGTCCTGTCCACAGTCAATCCAGTAGGTGGCAGTAAATGCACCTTTTCAGTTGGCTAACAACCGGCATTAAAAGTAACAAAAGAAGAAGAAGACACAATTTTATGACGTTCAAAAAGCATAATAAAGCAAAATAAAGGTGTCAAAAAATCATAATTAGCGCGGTTCGACACTTGATTTGTTTGCGTTGCTGTTGGCGACAAGAGGATTTAGAGCGATAACTGCTTTAAAGAAAACAGAAACAAAGGAAAAGAAACCTAAATTCTCCCTCTAGTAGAATAATCTTACCTCTTTTTGTTCATTTTGTTGCATCGAGGACATTGAAATCCGCGCAGCTAGCTCCTTCAGCTCGTCGCGCCACCTCTCCGAAAGCAAACCTGTAAAGAAGAGACTTTATCTGCACATTTTTTTGGCACTTTTTTTTGTTCTCTGGTTTCGTGGATTTGAACGAAAAGGTCTTGTACTCGATTTGCTTTTGTTGCCGCTCGCGCCGAAGAGACGCTGGGCCAGAGGCAGGTCCGGCCCTCGCCTGAAGATGTTTCCCTTGAGGAGGGGGTGAGGGTATAAAGACGAGGTCACGAACCATTCATCTCGAACGGTGCACACGGGGCGACCGTTCAGACCTGGGGAAACAAACAAACAAACAAACAAACAAACAAACACGTGACAACTTCAGAGGAGAGACGAGGGTTTTTCTTTCAATCCACACACTGTTATTAAAGCGAGACACAGCAGGAAAATGGAGAAACATCTTACGTTTAGAGAGATTTCAAACGTATTCTGCAGTTAGCGTACGTAAATGGAAAAGAAAAATGTCTATGTTACGATCATGTAACGTTTAACTATAAAAATAAGGCAGTTCATGTGTCATAATAGGCCAAATTTGCACATTTTAGAGACGTGTGAAGCTAAAACAAATTGGCGTTGCGAGTAGGATTCCGACGTAAAAATCTTTAAAAAAATAAAACAAAATAAATCTGAAACATTGATGGAGCGATTTTATTCTTGATTTATATTTAATACAAAATGTAGAAAAACAAAATAGAACAAGACACCACAGAGAGCAACATGTCTTACAGAATCTGTCCCATTCGTCCATTTTCAAATTCAGTGCAAAAATAAGTCTTTCCATGGGATAAATGTCCAAAGTTATTTCAGTTCAGTCCAGTCTCCACCTGTATCCATCTGTCGACTATTGCTGGAGTTTAACATCCGAGATACACTGTTTTAAAGTCAAATGGAAGATAAAGATTTTGAGATGAATTGCTTTATTTTGTTGACATATTAGAAACTTTATTTATTATTTGAGTTAATGAGATCTTAATGAAAAAAGCCCTATATAATAATAATAATAATAATAATAATAATAATAATGATGATAATAATAATGATGATAATAATAATAATGATAATAATAATAATAATAATAATAATAATAATAATAATGATGATAATAATAATGATGATAATAATAATAATGATAATAATAATAATAATAATAATAATAATAATAATAATAATAATAATAAATCTATGGATGCAGTGGATTAAATGAAATACTTTTACACTTTTAGATGCAGATTGGACAATTTTGTTGTTGCCTTGTTTGTATACTACAAAACAAAACAAACAAAAAACATGAATTTTGTCTGTAGTGTCTCGCCTTAAGTTCGTTTAGACAAATTTAAGTTTACGCACGTTGAATTCAGATACGTTCAATTCGAGGGTTTACTTTCACGCAGCCCTTTCAGAAACTCATTTTTAAAAAAAGTTAGAATGGAAGCAAAAACAAGTTGACCAAAATAAGCACTGCCCATCTTTTCTTGCACGCGGACTCTGTGACGCTATTACTGTAAAAAATACCAACATATTGACGAAAAACAAGGCTGGATATGTCTTCTTGGGGTCTGAAATGTAACACTCCGCTACACGGGAACAGATTGTGCAGCATCTGGCAGCGTCGAAAATAAAACACGTACAGAATCCTGCGAAACTTGAGTCGAGAGTGTGCGTCTGTTCAGAGCAAGAAGAAGGAGCGGAGGGCAACAGACGGCCGATCAATACAGTCGATCAGTCAAATATTAGCATTTAGAAGAGGTTAGTCAGACTCGGCACCAAATTATAAGATACTGAGATTCCAAACGTATTCTGTAGTTAGCGAGTTAGCGTACATTCATGTGTCATAATAGGCCAAATTTGCACATTGTAGAGACGTGAAGCTGAAACAAATTGGCGTCACGAGTAGGATTCTGACGTAAAAATTCTTTTAAATAATGAAACAAAATAAATCTGGAACATTGATGGAGCTATTTCATTCTTGATTTATTTTGCTCAGTCGTTTGGGCCAATTCACCAGGAAGCGAGAGGGCCAAACAAAAACTGGTCAGAGGGCTGTATTTGGCCCGCGAGCCACAATCTGGACATGCCTGTATATGACTGCGACTTGCGCTGGACTCGCTAAAAAGTCATTTGAGGTTCATTTACACATTTTTTTTTAAATATTTGTGGTACATTTTTCCTTCCTTTGTAGTGCTGAGATGCCATCGCGTTACCCGGAAAGTTCCACAGTACGGCATTCATTCACTCGATCACATAATCTTGTTAAGTAAAAGTCTTGAAAAACGTATTGAACATTGGTATTGTTCGGCCTTTCCACAGATTCGCCCTGTAACTCGGCCTTGCGGCGTCACTTGCTTGTTTCCATGGATACAGATTACACATACGCTTGGTCAGGATTGGGTCCACAGACTTGCCATATTCAAGTTTCTTCATCTGCTCCGAGCTCAAAGCAAATATAGTCCGATTAAGAAGACCTCATTAGTTTAAAACACTGACAATAAAAAGCAATTTGGGCGATAAAGCGTCTCCCTTGGGTGCTCGCGGGGGGCCCCTCTTCTTAACCGTCCAATTACTGCAGGCCCACTGAGGACTGAATGTCTCCCAGGCTCCTTTGCCTCGTCTTACCCCAAATTAGCTTCACCCGCGGGACCAGACGCTTCACTGGACTGGGACGGTCTGCTTTAGGCCAAACTGTCAGCTCGAAGTCACAGCTGGAGGCCAGGTTCTAAACCAGGACTAAACCAGGATTTAATCAGGACTAAATCAAGACTAATCAGGACTAAATCAAACTGAAACCAGGATAAACCAGGACTAAATCAATACTAAACCAGGACTTAATCAGGACTAAAACCAGGACTTAATCAGGACTAAATCAATACTGAAACCAGGATTAAACCTGGACTAAACCAGGACTAACCAGGACTTAATCAGGACTAAAAACCAGGACTAAACCAGGAATAAACCAACCAGGACTAAATCAGGACTAAACTAGGACTAAATCAGGATCGAACCAGGACTAAAATCAGGACTAAATCAGGACTGAATCAGAACTAAATCAGGACTGAAACCAGGACTAAATCAGGACTAAACCAGGACTAAACCCAGGACTAAATCAGGACTGAATCAGAACTAAATCAGGACTGAAAACCAGGACTAAACCAGGACTAAACCAGGACTAAACCAGGACTTAATCAGGACTGAATCAGGACTGAAACAGGACTAAACCAGGAATAAACCAGGACTAAATCAGGACTAAAACATGACCAAACCAGGACTAAACCCTCCACCAGAAAAGTTACATAGTGCACCTTTAAGCTTGATGTATCGCTGTGGTTTCCAAATGCACTTTTAAATACTAATAATGCCAAACATGCTGGTATTTCAATTAAATGTGTTTACATGTTTTTCTTTATATATATATATATATATATATATATATATATATATATATATATATATATATATATATATACACACATATATATATATATAGTTTTACAAACATAAAGACTATAAAAAAAACACAATGAAACAAAACAAGAGCAGTGAGAAAACAGGACGACAATCAAAACAAGCCGACATCCGACGAGTGAAAAAAGAAAAGGATATTAAGTACACACAACCCCCACACAGTTTCCATTTTTAAATACATGTGTCGTATACTATGCACATTATTTGATCCGTTTCCTCTGAGACTCACGTAGCGTACAGTATTTGTTAGTGCTTGCACTTCCCTGCACCGTTTGAATTATTTATTTGTTGTGTTGCCTTTGCTTTTTGTGATTAAATTTGCTTTTTTTTTTTGGCTATTCATGCCAGGCGTTTGAGCTCAGGAAAATGAGATGTGCAAAATGAAACAAACCCAATCCAAGTGCAGCAGGCGACGATACGTGTTTCCGAGCTCAGCGCCAGGGATGGAAGAAGTACTCGGCTTTGTTACTTCAGTAAAAGTACAGATGCAGTAGCAAACAAGTAAAAAGTCCATGTGACACATCAGACTTTTCAGTAACACAAAGAGATCATGATTATATTTAAGATTTGACCAAACATTTTGCCTGTTTTTCTCTAATCTTTCAATTTTTGGTGACGTTTATAAAGTCATGATTCTACAACTGTTACTTAGCAACTTGTAAACAAAGGTCAAAGTCCATTTAAATCACACAATATTTACGATTTGACAAATAATTACGCCTGAAAACATGTCAAACTGTCATTAAAAAGGTGTAAAGTTCAGAGCAAATTGTCTCTGCATTTTTAATAGAACGGCGCTTTTTGATGACATCACAGAGGGATTTTGTTTTGTAACTGTTTTTGTTTGTATATTTTGGTTTGCTCCGTCTCAAAAAGCAAAGAAAATAACTTTTACTTTTCTGTCCTGTTAAAAAAAATGTAGTGGAGTGGAAAGTACAGATACCTACTCTCAAATGCCGTGAAGTAAAAGTAAAAAGTAAGCACTATAAAAGTCACAAAATTAAAGTATAAATACATTAAGTACAGTGTCTTTTGTACTTTCCGCGCCGGCCCTCATCTATAGCAATGTCTTATTTGTATCTTCAAGTGACGGGTCAGATCTGTGGAGACGCGCGCACTCCCAATAAGAACCCGCATGTTAATAAAATCCTCTGTAACTGAATACATCGAATCGCAAGTTTAATTCCACATTACGGAACATTCCAGGCGAAGTGATTACGCCTCCACGAGACGAGCGCCAGAAAAGTGACAAATAATGAAGAAGAGCGTTTAAAATCAGCCTAAACTGACACTGCCACTTGGCAAAAACAAACTTGACCGAATGTGTTATGGAAAATGACGTGTGTCTGTCCATCGTCGCCCCCGCGCACAAAGCTTAAGTCGTTTGTTGCGTTCCATGCCCATTAAAACCCGCGAGCAGGACGCCGCTGCCGAGTGGCGTGTCGAGTGGGAGCCGCTTCTGTTATCATTCTTTTTGATTTTGTTTTTGTGTCTGGTTTTTTTTTTTGGCACCATGGCAACCGCAGTAACATCACAACAAAGCATCCAAACACCACGGCGGAGGAGCTAATGAAATACAAGAAATACACGTTCTTTGCTTCGTGAATAAATGAATGTGTTTTTGAGAAGAGTGTTATGCTAACAAACACTGACTCCAGTTACATCCAGTTTCCATAATTGATTTATTATACTATTATCTAAATAGAAAGCCGTTAATAAGTTGTGTTCAAGACTTTAATTGTCTTAATTTTCTCCTTTGTTTGTCCTTCTTTCATAATGTAATGTTCCTTGAAATGAACTATATAAAAACAACATATTACTATTGTTATTATTATTATCATTATTGGGATATTCTTATGTATTATTATTATTTTCATGATTATTATTATTTGTAGTAGTATTTATTATTTATTATTATAGTGATATTTGTAAGTATTATTTTATGTATTATTATTATATTTATTATTATGTATGATTTATTATTATAATTATATTTTTATATTCACGAGTGAGGGAAGGATGGAGCGTGAGATTGACAGTTGAATCGATTACGTTCCGTTACGTTCCGTTACGTTCCGTTACGTTCCTCCCTCACCGTTGGTCATGAGCTTTGGGTAGTGACCCAAAGGAAAAGGTCGCGGATACAAGCGGTCGAAATGAGTTTCCTCCGCAGAGGGGCTGGGCGCTCCCTTAGAGAGAGGGGGAGGAGCTCAGTCATACAGGAGGAGCTCGGAGTAGAGCTTCTGCTCCTCCAGCTGAGGTGGCTCGTGCATCTGTTCCGGATGCCTCCTGGGCGCCTCCCTGGGGAGGTGTTTCGGGCATGTCCCACCAGGACACGCTGGAGGGACTATGTCTCTCGGCTGGCCTGGTAACGCCTCAGGATCCCCCCGGAGGAGTTGGAGGAAGTGTCTGGGGAGTGGGTAGTCTGGGAGCTCCTCCTTAGGCTGCTGACCCAGGGGGCATAAGCAGAAGAAGATGGATGGATGGATATTTTTATGTATTATTATTATAATTGTGGTTATTATTGTTGTTGTTGTTGTTGTTGTTGTTGTTGTTGTTGTTGTTGTTGTTGTTGTTGTTGTTGTTATTATTATCAAATCCATAAACCTGAACCTTATCATGATTCGTTTGGGATTTGTTTAGGACTTTAGCCCTTTCAACTGACAACAATCGCGTCTTTGGTGTTGAAAAATGGCCCCACTCTGAGGCGGTTGGGAAAAAGATTTCATTTTCTTCATTTTTGCTGACAGAAAAGACTTTGAACTTTATCCCAGTTTGTGTTTCATGAGGACAGAGATATGAACCCTCAACCAGGTCAACACATCTTCAGTCTGACAGACAAAAATCAATGTTCTGTGGGTTAGGGAACATTGGAGGGGAGGAGGGGAAGGAGGAGGAGGGGGGGAGGAGAGGGAGGAGGAAGGAGGGGGAGGGAGGGAGGAGGGGAGGAGAGGGAGGAGAGGAGGAGGGGGAGAGGAGGGAACGAGGATTAAGGAGGAGGGAGGAGGGGAGGAGGGGGAGGAGAGGGAGGAGGGGGAGGAGAGGAGGAGGGGAGGAAGGAGGGGGAGGGGAGGGAGGAGGGAGGAGAGGCAGGAGGAGGAGAGGGGAGGAGGGGAGGGAGGCAGGAGGAGAGGGAGGGAGGGGAGGAGAGGAGGAGGGGGAGGAGGGAGGAGAGGGAGGAGGGAGGAGGGAGGAGGAGGAGGGGGAGGGGGGGAGGGAGGGAGGAGGGAGGGAGGAGGAGGGAAGGAGGAGAGGAGGAGGGGGAGGGGAGGGAGGAGGGGGAGGGGAGGGAGGGGGAGGAGAGGGAGGAGGGGAAGGAGGGAGGAGGAAGGAGGGGAGGGGGAGGGAGGGGGGGAGGAGAGGGAGGAGGGAGGAGGGAGGAGGAGGGGAGGAGGAGGGAGGAGGGGGAGGAGGAGGGAGGAGGGGAAAGGAGGAGGAGGGGAGGAGGAGAGGAGGAAGGGAGGAGAGGGAGGGAGGGGGAGGGAGCAAGGAGGGAGGAGGACGGGAGGGGGAGGGAGGGAGGAGGGGGAAGGAGAGGGCAAGGAGGGAGAGAGGCGGAGGAGAGAAGGAAAGAAGGAAGGGGGGGAAAAAGAGGAGAGGGAGGAGAGGGAGAGGGGGAGAGGGGAGGGAGGAGGGAGGGAGGAGAGCGAAGTGAGAGGAGGAGAGGGCAGGAGGGAGGGGAAGGAGGGAGAGAGAGGGGAAGGAGGAAGAGGATAGGAGGAGGAGGGAGGGAAGGAGGAGGGAGACGAGGGAAGGAGGAGTGGGGAGGAGGAGGAGAGGGAGGAGGGGAGGAGAGGAGGAGGGGAGAGGGAGAGGGGAGGAGAGGCAGGAGGGGGAGGAGAGGGAGGAGGGGAAGGAGGGAGGAGGGGAGGGTGGAGGGGGAGGAGGGGGAGGAGGGGGGAGGGGGGAGGGAGGGGAGGGAGGAGGAGGGAGGAGGAAGGAGGGGGAGGGGGAGGGGAGGGAGGAGGGGGAGGAGAGGGAGGAGAGGGAGGAGGGGAGGGAGGGAGGAGGAGGGAGGGAGGAGGGGGAGGAGGGGAGGGAGAGGGAAGGAGGGAGGGAGGAAAGGGGGAGGGGAAGGAGGGAGGAGGAAGGAGGGAGGAGGGATGGGGGGGAGAGAGGAGGGGGGAAGAGGCAGGAGGGGAGGAAGAAGGGAAGAGGGGAAGGAGGAGGAGGAGGGGGGAGGAGAGGGAGGAGGGGGAGGGGAGGGAGGAGGAGGAGGGGGGAGGAGAGGGAAGGAGAGGCAGGAGGAGGAGGGGAGGAGGGGAGGAGAGGCAGGAGGGGAGAGAGGAAGAGAGGAGGAGAGGGAGGAGGAAGGAGGGCGGAGGGAGGAAGGAGAGGGAGGAGAGGGAGGAGGGGAAGGAGGGAGGAGGAAGGGAGGGGGGGGGGAGGAGGGGGAGAGAGGGGAGGAGGGAAGGAGGGAGAGGAAGAGGGAGGGGAGGAGGGGAGGAGAGGGGAGGAGAGGGAGGAGAGGGAGGGAGGAGGAGGGGGAGGAGGAGGAGGAGGGAGGGAGGAGGGGGAGGAGAGGAGGAGGGAGGAGGGAGGAGGAGGGAGGGAAGGAGGGTGAGAGGAAGGAGGGAGGAGAGGGGGGAGGAGAGGGAGGAGGGGGAGGAGAGGCAGGAGGGGAGAGAGGGAAGGAGGGAAGGAGGGAGGAGGAAGGAGGAGAGGAAGAGGGAGGAGAGGGGAGGAGAGGGGGAGGGAGAGGAGAGGAGAGGGGAGGAAGGGAGGGAGGGGGAGGAGGGAGGAAGGAGGGGGAGAAAGGAGAGGAGGGGAGGAGGAGGGGGAGGAGAGGGAGGAGGGGGAGGAGGGAGGGAGGGGGAGGAGTTCCTCTGAACTTCAGAACGGTGCGCTTGGGCCTCAGAACTCCTGCCACGGACACAATAGATGGATACCTTTGGAACGTACTTTTGGCAGCGAGAAAAAAGGCCATCACAAAGAAATGGTTGACACAAACACCACCAACGGTCAAGGACTGGACCGACATAGGAACAGACATCAGACAAAAGGAAATACTGACATTTGGACTTGATTTGGACTTTGGACAAAAAAAGGACATTTATTTTGGACTTTATGTGTCTCAACTTTCTTCGGATGTCTTCTTTTTTTATTTAATCTACTTCGATCTCTTGAGTTCACGCACTACTAATTATGCGTTTACTTATTTAAATGTCTCCGTGACGGCGGCTGTAATTCCACCGTGTGCCTGCGTGTGGCAGCGTCTTCCTCCCGTTGCCCCTTCGCGAGTCCGGACAGCGCTTCAAAGACTTCACGCTGCAGTTCGGTTTTTCCTCGGAGGTTGAGGTTCTCGCACTTCAACTTCAACAGCTCCGCGTCTCACAAGTCCAACTCGGGGTCAACGTTTGAGAACAATCCGACGTGCCGGCCCCCCCGTTTCCGCCGCACCAAGTGAGTGAATGTGAGCGGGAGCGGACCTGGACTGAACAAAGACTTCGAGTGGTTTAAGCTCCGAAAGAGTTGAATTTGCATTAAAAATATGATGATTCTTGTGTCATTTTGCCTTTTAGCTTCGCTGCGTTCGAACCGGCTCCTCATGTTTCTGTTATGCTAATGTCGCTAACGTCTACGCGGAGCTGACGACAACAAAAGCAGAACGTTACTCTCAAAAGATGCTTTATTTATTGCCCTTTATTTCTTCAGGAACGTCCCACTGAGACGTGGCGAGGAGGTGGTGCTCTCCTCAATCTCCCTCACACGGCTCCTCTCCTGCTCTGTTCTCCTTCGTTATAAGTCCACAAAACCTTCACGTTCTCGCCTCGACGTCCATCCAGAGTCGCGTCGGGAAGCGCACCGCGAGGTGGTGTTTCGTCACATCTAACGGCTTTAGTTGCACCGTGAAGGTTGAGTACGAGCAAGAGAAATGAGAACGAAACTGAAATCCTGCTTTTGCCTGATGTCTCGCCCAGTGTTGATGTCTAACTCTATTTTTGATCTGTCAGAAAAAAGGAAATGAGAGGTGGTTTTCCCGTGTTTATCTACGGAAGGGCTATTAGGCAGAAATGACTCTACCAACAACCCATCCAGGTCCCCCACGCGCACAAACCCCCACGCGCACAAACCACCACACGCACAAACCCCCACACGCACAAACCCCCAACACGCACAAACCGCCACACGCACGAAACTCCCCACACGAACCCCCACGCGAACAAACCTCCACGCGCACAAAGCCTCCACGCGCACAAACCTCCACACGCACAAACCGCCACATGCACGAACTCCCACACGCACAAACCGCCACATGCACGAACTCCCACCGCACACCGCCACATGCGAACTCCCACGCGCACACCTCCACGCGCACAAACCTCCACGCGCACAAACCTCCACGCGCACAAACCTCCACGCGCACAAACCTCCACGCGCACAAACCTCCACGCGCACAAACCCCACGCGCAAACCCCCAACGCGCACCCCCACACGCACAAACCGCGCAGGCCTCACATCTCACACGGCGAGACGTAACAGCGGCGTTCTAATGTTCCCTCCTGTTTAAAATGATTTTCTGAATTGTCTAATTGGCGCTGGTTCCTTTGGGTCGATAGAACATTGGTCCGTCCCCCAGTCTCTCTGTGGGTTTGGTCAGATCAGGCGGAGCACAGCCGTCTGAGAGTGGAACTGAATAAAGTGTTTGTGCCTCAGAGCCAATCAGAGCTAACGCTAACGAGCTCAAATTCGTAATCTGATTTGGCCCTGCACGCAGCTGACGGACCACCATGTTTTGCATATTTGAAATCACACAGTTTGTGCCGCTCGTTAGTGATGTAATGTAGTAACCCATTTTTTTGATTGGATCGATATATCGATCCGATACCAATGAGTATTGAACTAAATGCATTGAAACTCTTCGACTACGAACAATTTGACTTTGGCCGTCGTTATTTCTTTGAACCTTTTTGAACTAATATGAGCAGAAAACCTCAAATATAAAATAATATCACTCAAATCCAAACCATTTATTTGAAAAAAGAATTTTTGGGAGAAATTGTAAGTATCAATACCTTCGCACGAGTATCGATACCTTTCAATAGCTGTCAGTATCGATATTTCGATATTTGGTATCGATCTGCCCATCGCTGCCGCTCTCGGTCGAGTGGGTCGCACTTCCTGCACACTGTTAAATAAAGCCGAACACACGTCTCACCAGTCAGGCGTTCTCAGATCAGGATTGGTGTGAGCACACCATGTACTGGCAGCAGAGGGAATTACCGTGGGGAAATAAACAAAAGCTAGCTTGCCCAGTGTCTGGACAGGATTTATGAACAACAGTAAAACAGCACAGGCGCCCCCTGGATCTTTAAAGTCACAAATCCTGTTCACAAGTTTCTTTGTTTTGCCAAAGAGACTTGTGAACAGGAACAATCGTAAATGAAGCTAAAGTCAATGGTAATATTTCTGAAGAGGGAACAAAGTAATAACTCAGAAAAGTCCATTTTGTACAGTGTATGATAGTAATCTGATCCCGGCGCTGCGTACCTTGGATGTGCCGGACGCGGCTCGGGTGGGGGTTGTGTCTGGAGAAAAACGAGTGATGGCTCAAAGAACCGAACCGTGCGCTGCTCCGCGACATCAGCCGTGGCAGATCCACGCTCGACGCCCCGGTGCTGCCCCCTGGGTGCGGGCTGTGGGACGACGACATGCTTCACCGGAGAATTCAATTTGTGACGCATCCAAAATGTGGAAATGGAAAAGCCAAGCAACAGAGCAGAACAAAACAAGAGGGAACACGCAAGTCATGTTTAATGCTCTACTGTGGAACATGGCAGGCAAAGCAGTGACATATCTAAGGAGTTTAAAGTGCCTCTGACAGGTTCTCACGATTGTCTAATTTTGACTTTATTTGGTGTATTTATACCTTTTGTACACACAAATGATACTTTTACACCAATCGAGCAGGTATTTGTGGAGAAAACGTTGGAAAATCTGTAGAAAATGACAGGAAGTGACATCACAGCAGTCAAAGTTTATGCATAAATGACTCTAAGAAATAACTTTTTGGACTCTCTAAACATGAATTCAACAAAATAAAATCATATATTTTCATTCGTCAAATTAAAAAAGTGCGACATTTGGTGAGTTTTGGCCCAGTGGTTGCTGGGTAATTTCCTACTGTGATGTCATCAATTACAAACAGGAAGTGAAATTATAAACCTAAAAAATTTGCTATTCTGCCAAAAAGTTTTTTTTATAATTTTGATCAAAATTCTAAATATATTTATCTTAACTGCATTTTGGTTCAATGAGTCGTCACAACCTGTAGGGGGCGCTTTAAGTTAAGAACCAAACTTGAGAAATAAATACTTAAGAACCAAACTTTTCATTTGAATTGAACAATAACGTTTACAACACTCTTCTACAAGTGACAAACGTTTCCTGTCGACGTTAAATGAATATTGTATTTTTGGCGCGTTACGATTTACTAAATATTGAAAATAGAGTAATATGTACTTTAAAGTTTTGTCCATCCCACGAGCTCTGCCTCAAGAGTCAGGTGTCACGTCCAAACAAGTACTTATTTTGACTTTGTAATTATTCGCGCCGTTACTTTTTTACGTGTGATATGATTTCAAAGTACATAAAGTATACAGTGCGAGTACTTGGGTGAGAGTTCACAACAACTGCGCTCTTGTGTTTCCTCTTTAGTCAGGTTGAATTAACTGAATTTCAACTGAAACAATATTCGAACACGCTCCACTGTGTCTGCTGAACTGTGGACAAAGTACTCGACCAAAAGTGCAAATCAGTACAAATCAGTGCAAATATAGACTAAAACCCGAGTAATGACAAAAGTACCTGAAGGAGACAGGAAAACAGGAGCGTCTCGTCCCGACAGCTGCTCAAATGGCATTTACGGACGCATGAACTCTGTTTTTTTCTTGTGTTGCCAGGCGACTAGACAATGGGCCGATGGCACAGGCTGAGTGTGTACTACTGTCTAACACACTACAGTGTGTTGGACAGTGTGTACTACAGTGTGTTAGACAGTGTGTACTACAGTGTGTACTACAGTGTGTACTACAGTGTGTTAGACAGTGTGTACTACAGTGTGTACTACAGTGTGTACTACAGTGTGTACTACAGTGTGTACTACAGTGTGTGCTACAGTGTGTTAGACAGTGTGTACTACAGTGTGTTAGACAGTGTGTACTACAGTGTGTACTACAGTGTGTACTACAGTGTGTACTACAGTGTGTACTACAGTGTGTTAGACAGTGTGTAGTACAGTGTGTACTACAGTGTGTAATACAGTGTGTACTACAGTGTGTACTACAGTGTGTACTACAGTGTGTTAGACAGTGTGTACTACAGTGTGTACTACAGTGTGTTAGACAGTGTGTACTACAGTGTGTACTACAGTGTGTTAGACAGTGTGTACTACAGTGTGTACTACAGTGTGTACTACAGTGTGTACAACAGTGTGTTAGGATTAGAGTTACAATAAATGTATTAGTGTATTTTTTTTTTTGTTATTTTGATTTTGTCTTAACAAGGCAAGACAAGAATACTCTCAAGTTTATTCTGGAACTTTATCCTGGCTTTTATTATCCCCTGGATGTGACTGATGAAGTGGATTCACAAGTGTAAACCCTGAGGTCTGAAAACAGACCACCTGCATCCCGAAGGCTGCACTGTTCCATACATTAGCTCTAATGCTAATGGGAGTGTTAGCGTTAGCATGCAAACATTGTAAACTATAAACAGATCGACCCCCTCACATTATTTCACAAAGCACCAGAGCATCATACTTTATTGAAGTGAACTTTAAAAATGTGTCAGTCAGCGAATTGACCAAAACTGAAGAAAAAGTACAGCTAGAAAAACAAACATGGAGGCGCCCACGGCAGTTTGTACATCGCACTTGTTGGGAAAGAGCCAAGAAAACGGAGGTGAGAAAAGAATTGATTTGTTTCGCAGCTTTTTCTCGCGCATTTACAGCTTTTTTTTGCCTCATCAAAATGGGACAGAACGTTCATGTCAGTGCCAATACGCTGGAAGGTTTAGATGAGTCTGATTATATGAAGAGTCACTGGGATGAGGGTGGGTTGTGTTGGCTTGCTTTGCTTCACTTCTCAGTCTAAAAAAGCTGTTTTAAAGCCACGACGCACTTTTCAGACGCTCCATGTCTTCCTTTCGTCGGGTTTTCCGTCAAAATGCCACGGGAACAACCTGTCAGGGGCAGCGCATGCCGACACCGCTGCACCCGGGGGCCCCAAGATAAGGACGGTATCTTCCTTTCCTCCGACATCTTCAACCTCACACTCAGCGCGGTTGGATTTTGTGATAACATTTAATTAAATGTCAGGCTGAAATGAAAAGGCTAAAGTCTGACGCACATCTCATCATGATGTCTGAAGAGCGCTCAAATGCACCACATGGGCCATCGTTGTTCAGTGTAAGTCTTACCTTATGGAGGTTAGAAACGATCACGCGGCGAGAGCCGGAGTGGCCGAGGGGATGTCGGCTCGTTTTGACCTCAGATGCCTTACCAGTGCCCATCGACTGTCATTGGTAAATATGAGTCAGCCAGGAATCCCACCTAAAACACGCTCGTACACTGTAGGCTTATCCTTGTTAACTGGTGCTCCAGACCAAGATCCTGACTCTGAAAGAAGGTTGGAATTACAGGGACAATAAACTAACTTGACTTATTTGGCACGGCTAAAAACTGCAATGAAACGGTTGAGATTTTCAGAAATATTGAATTAGAGGTTTAGCCTTTATTTATTTATTTTATTTATTTTATTTATTTTATTTATTTTATTTATTTTATTTATTTTATTTATTTTATTTATTTTATTTATTTTATTTATTTTTTATTTATTTTATTTATTTTATTTATTTTATTTTTTTTGGCCAGTAGGCTTAAAAAAAAATCTCAGGGCGAACCAGCTCACAAAGTTTTCAGTTCAGTCTTGTAGTTTTTTTTCCAAGCTGTGGGAGCAGCATAAACACTGAATTGGAGGTTTGCTTCTGAACCAAGTACCCAAAAAAAAACTAAACCCAAAACAGAAAAAGAACATTGAACTTTGAAATCTCTTCTCTTTAAAGTGATTTTTTTTTTGGCCTGTAGGCTTCATTAAGGACAACTCTTAAGTGTGAAATGAGGGACTGCGAGGGTTAGGGAGGACATGCAGCAAATTGTCAGAGCGCAGACATTTACAAGTATAAGCACTGTAGAAAATTACATCAGCACAGTCCAGCTTTCATACGATTCTCTTTCTCTTGTTTTCAGGGGAAACCAGAGGAACCTGCTCACAAAGTCCTTTAGTCCAGTTTGTAGTTTTTCCAAGCTGTGGGAGCAGCATAACAGAACCCTCGCTTCCATCTACCAAACACAATGAATGAATATCCCACGAACGCAACGTTTCAGCGCATTAAAGTAAGAAGGAGCTTGTAAATGGATCGGAAAAATCTTCCGATGAATAAGCCTCCTCACGTTCTTCTTCTTCTTCTTCTTCTTGCTCTTCTTCTATCTTCGTTCTATCCTTCTTCTTCTTCTTCTTCTCTTCTTCTATCTTCCTTCTTTCTGTCTCTTCTTCTTCTTCTTCTTCTTCTTCTTCTTCTTCTTTCTTCTTCTTCTTCTTCATTCTTCTTCTCTTCTTCTTCTTCTTCTTCTTCCTCTTCTTCTTCTTCTCTTCTTCTTCTTCTTCTTCCTTCTTCTTCTTCTTCTTCTTCTTCTTCATGCAGTAGGTGTCAACAATGTCAAGCGTTCTTCAATTTGTTTATTTTTGCCGCTCTGTGAACCAACAACAACCCCCAACGGGCTTGCTTTAACTCAGCCAGCTCAGATACCCTTTTAGTGTAGTGAGTTCAGGATATTCAATAAACTTTCGACCAACTTCAACCATAAAAGAGAGACTCGTATATATATATATATATATATATATTATAGTATATATATATATATCATATATTAATTATATATATATATTCACAAAAGAAATAACGGCTATTAATTTGACAGTTTAATCTTGTGCTTCTGTGTCTTGAGATCAAATGAGTCACTCTTTAATCTCACGTATATATTACAATCACAGAATTATCAACAATATATACTCTTAATTTGTAACTGCAACTTCTATTTATTTTGTAATTTGATGTTATAATGAGACGAAAACTGAAGGAACAAACAATACAAAACAGAGAGTGAAAAGTGAAATCACAAAGGAAATCAAAGGAAATAAGAAAGAAATGTAAATGTCTACTTATGTATCGATTCCACTTCAGATTCAAAATGAAGATGAATGAAGATGAGCCGTTCTCTCCCAAGAACCTCCCCAATTAGGGAGGTCAAGATTATCAGGTTAATCGATAATCGAGATTATTCAGGTCCAAAAAGTTTTGTCCAAAAAAAAATTTTGACAATTTTTAGAAGCAAAATCAAGTCTTTTCAAGCAATTTTAACTGCATTAAATTCACAAAGACAAGACTGAATAGTTTAAGACATAAACCAGAAGAGTGCAAAGAAAAAAGCATTTCAGTCATATGCGACAGCCAAACAAAACAGTTTTTAGTTTAGATTTGAACATTGCCAGAGTAGCCTGGCCTGTCTCACATCCTCAGGAAGACTGTTCCAGATTTTAGCTGCATATAAACTGAAACGCACAATATTCCCCATGTTTAGTCCTAACTCTGGGCACCAGCAGAGGAGGCCGGTCCCTGAGGTCCTCAGAGTCCGAGATGGTTCATATGGCACTAACATGTCCGAGTAATGTACTTTGGTGCCAGGCCTGAATGGAGAGACGTTTGTATACAAGCAGAGCTGCTTTGAAGTCTACTTTCTCTGAGCCACAGGGGGCAAAGTGCAGAGACCTGAGCACAGGACTAAATGTGATCGTACTTCCTGGTTCTTATGGGAGTCCATTATTACCCCAGATTTCTAACTTGATGTGTATAGGTTTTAGAGCGAGACTCTGGCAAGGTGACAGTTAACACTTTCTCTTTGTTTCTGTGGGCCAAAGACGATGATTTCAGTCTTGTCTGAGTTCAGCTGGAGAAAGTTGTTTTGCATCCACACACTGATCTGTTGGATGCAGCGACAGAGTGAATCCACTGGTCCATATTCACCTGCCGTCAGTGAATTGACAAATGTTTGACATTTGTTCTCGCAGCTCTTGGTGGAAGAACAAACTTTCTTCTTCTTATGTAAGTATGAATAGACCTCTAAGGACACCAAGAACTCTTTTTTACATTCATTTCTCGTTCCGGTGTCCAGGTGATTTAAATATGCCCACACAAAGGAAAGAACATTCACTTCTAATGGACATCTTTTTCAAAAGGTCTTTGATGCGTCCAACGTTATTCTCAAAATGGATGCTAAAACCATTCTAACTGAAGGCCTGTTCTCACAGCCCAGAGCCCACTACTGTACCTCAGGTCATTTTATATGGTTCAGCCCTGCTTTGGCCCTGCTTTAGTCCTGGTTTGACCCTGATTTGGTCCTGGTTTAACCCTGGTTCGACCCTGGTTTATCTCTGGTTTAGCTCTGCTTTAGCCCTGGTTTAGCCCTGGTTTGACCCTGGTTTTGTCCTGGTTTGACCCTGGTTTTGTCCTGGTTTGACCCTGGTTTAGCTCTGGTTTAGCTCTGCTTTGGCCCTGGTTTAGCCCTGGTTTGGCTCTGCTTTGGCCCTGGTTTTAGCCC
Source organism: Chaenogobius annularis (assembly GCA_015082035.1). Taxonomy (NCBI): domain Eukaryota; kingdom Metazoa; phylum Chordata; class Actinopteri; order Gobiiformes; family Gobiidae; genus Chaenogobius; species Chaenogobius annularis. Next base: position 469,532 of record BJKM01000426.1, on the reverse strand, counting down.
TGGTTTAGACCTGGTTTGACCCTGGTTTAGCTCTGGTTTAGCTCTTTGCTGGTTTAGCCCTGGTTTAGCCCTGGTTTAGCCCTGGTTTAGCCTGGTTTTACCCTGGTTTTACCCTGGTTTTCCTGGTTTGCCATGCTTTGGCTTTGGTTTAGCCGTGGTTTAGCCGTGGTTTGGACCTGGTTTGGACCTGGTTTGACCCTGGTTTATCCCTGGTTTGGCTCTGCTTTGGCCCTGGTTTAGCCGTGTTTAGCCCTGGTTTAGACCTGGGTTAGTGCTGGTTTTGTTCTGGTTTGGCCCTGGTTTAGCCCTTGTTTAGCCCTGGTTTGACCCTGGTTTAGCCCTGGTTTAGCCCTGTTTAGCCCTGGTTTAGCCCTGGTTTAGCCCTGGTTTGCCCTTGGTTTAGCCCTGGTTTAGCCTGGTTTGACCCTGGTTTTGTCCTGGTTTGACCCTGGTTTTGTCCTGGTTTGACCCTGGTTTAGCCCTACTTTAGTGCTGCTTTGGCCCTGGTTTATCTCTGGTTTGGCTCTGCTTTGGCCCTGGTTTAGCCCTGGTTTAGACCTGGTTTGACCCTGGTTTAGCTCTGGTTTAGCTCTGCTTTGGCCCTGGTTTAGCCCTGGTTTAGCCCTGGTTTAGCCCTGGTTTAGACCTGGTTTTACCCTGGTTTATCCCTGGTTTGGCCATGCTTTTGGCGTGGGTTTAGCCGTGGTTTAGCCCTGGTTTAGACCTGGTTTGACCCTGGTTTATCCCTGGTTTGGCTCTGCTTTGGCCCTGGTTTAGCCGTGGTTTAGCCCTGGTTTAGACCTGGGTTAGCGCTGGTTTTGTTCTGGTTTGGCCCTGGTTTAGCCCTTGTTTAGCCCTGGTTTACCCTGGTTTAAGCCCTGGTTTAGCCTGCCCTGGTTTAGCCCTGGTTTTGACCACTGGTTTTAGCCCCTGGTTTAGCCCTGGTTTAGACCTGGTTTGACCCTGGTTTAGCTCTGGTTTAGCTCTGCTTTGGCCCCTGGTTTAGCCCTGGTTTAGCCCTGGTTTAGCCCTGGTTTAGACCTGGTTTTACCCTGGTTTATCCCTGGTTTGGCCATGCTTTGGCGTTGGTTTAGCTGTGGTTTAGCCCTGGTTTGGACCTGGTTTGACCCTGGTTTAGCCCTGCTTTAGTCCTGCTTTGGCCCTGGTTTATCCCTGGTTTGGCTCTGCTTTGGCCCTGGTTTAGCCGTGGTTTAGCCCTGGTTTAGACCTGGGTTAGCGCTGGTTTTGTTCTGGTTTGGCCCTGGTTTAGCCCTTGTTTAGCCCTGGTTTGACCCTGGTTTAGCCCTGGTTTAGCCCTGGTTTAGCCCTGGTTTGACACTGGTTTAGCCCTGGTTTGACCTTGGTTTAGCCCTGGTTTAGCCCTGGTTTATCCCTGGTTTGACGCTGGTTTAGTCCTGGTTTGACCTTGGTTTAGCCCTGGTTTAGCCCTGGTTTGACGCTGGTTTAGCCCTGGTTTGACCTTGGTTTAGCCCTGGTTTGACCCTGGTTTAGCCCTGGTTCAGCCCTGGTTTAACCCTGCTTTGGCCCTGCTTCTGTTGCTATGTTACCATGTCATGTCTCCACATCAAAGCACCCTCACATTAGCACTAAAGTGTTGGAATAAAGTAGTTGCTGAGTCTTTTAGGTCGAATTGACAAATGTTTGACATTTGTTCTCGCAGCTCTTGGTGGAAGAACAAACTTTCTTCTTCTTATGTAAGTATGAATAGACCTCTAAGGACACCAAGAACTCTTTTTTACATTCATTTCTCGTTCCGGTGTCCAGGTGATTTAAATATGCCCACACAAAGGAAAAGAACATTCACTTCTAATGGACATCTTTTTCAAAAGGTCTTTGATGCGTCCAACGTTATTCTCAAAATGGATGCTAAAACCATTCTAACTGAAGGCCTGTTCTCACAGCCCAGAGCCCACTACTGTACCTCAGGTCATTTCTATGGTTCAGCCCTGCTTTGGCCCTGCTTTAGTCCTGGTCTGGCCCTGGTTTAGCCCTGGTCCTTTTTTGACCCTGGTTAAGCCCTGGTTTAGCTCTGGTTTGGCCCTGCTTTGGCCCTGCTTTAGTCCTGGTTTGACCTGGTTTAGCCCTGGTTTGACCCTGGTTTGGCCCTGCTTTGGCCCCTGCTTTAGACCTGCTTTGGCCCTGGTTTAGCCCTGGTCTGGCCCTGGTTTAGCCCTGGTCCTTTTTTGACCCTGGTTAAGCCCTGGTTTAGCCCTGCATTGGCCCTACTTTGGCCCTGCGTTGGCCCTACTTTGGCCCTGCGTTGGCCCTGCTTTAGTCCTGCTTTGGCCCTGTTTTGGCCCTGCTTTGGCCCTGGTTTGACCCTGGTTTGTCCCTGCTTTGGCCCTGCTTTTGGCCCTGCTTTGCCCTGCTTTGCTGCTTTGGGCCCTGCTTTGGCCCTGCTTTGCCCTGCTTTGGCCCTTTGACCCTGGTTTTAGTCCTGCTTTGGCCCTGCTTGGCCTGCTTTGGCCCTGCTTTGCTTTGGCCCTGCTTTGGCCCTGCTTTGCCCTGCTTTGGCCTGCTTTGGCCCTGCTTTGGCCCTGCTTTGGCCCTGCTTGGCTCTGTTTGGCCCTGCTTTGGCCCTGCTTTGGCCCTTTGCTTTGGCTCTGTTTTGGCCCTGCTGCTTTGGCCCTGCTTTGGCCCTGCTTTGGCCCTCTGCACAGGTGGAGCTCAGCGTTGACGTCACACATCCTTCTGGCAAGGACCTGTTCAAGGCAAAAAAGAAGAGAGAGAGAGAGAGAGAGCGAGAGAGAGAGAGAGAGAGAGAGAGAGAGAGAGAGAGAGAGAGAGAGAGAGAGAGAGAGAGAGAGAGAGAGAGAGAGAGAGAGACGGAGATGAGACAGAAAGAGGAGTGTGACGAAGAGGCGAGGAAGCGGGGGGCAAGAGAGTGAGTGAGGAAGGAGAGGAGAGAGAGAGAAAAGCACGAAGGAGAGAGCGAGTGGAAGAGAAGGAGATGAAGGACGACTTTGAAAGGAAGAAGAAGGAAGTGAAGAGCAAAAGTTCAACAGTAAATAAGTTGATATGTGCCTTGTGCCCACCCTCACCCGCCCTCACCCGCCCTCACCCCCTCACGAGGAACGCCATGAAGAAAAGTAAATAACATAAAACATTTCGACCAAAACGAAACAGAGAGGGAGGACAAGGAGAGGGGGAGAGTGGCAAGAGAAGAAAGGGGGAAGCGGGAGGGTACTAAGAGAGAGAGATGAAGAGTGAGGGAGAGATGAAGGAGAGGGTGAAGAGAGAGAAACAAAGGGTGTGTTAAAGGGGAGATCAAGAGGAGAACGAAACAGGAAAGAGAGAGACGATGGCGAGGTAGAGAGAGGTGTGGGTTTAAAAGAGAAGATGTGTTCATAAAAGGAGAGGAATACTGCAGATGAATAAAGAGAGAGAGAGAGAGAGAGAGAGGAGGTCACGAGGAGAACAAAAAAAGGGTGAAAGTGGGAGGTTAGCGAGAGAGGGAGGTGCGGAAGATGCGGAGGTGAAGAGACAGATAAAGAGAGATAAAACAGAGAGAGGGTGAAGAGAGAAAGCGCCAGCGGTGAGAGGAGAAGAGGAGAAGACGGAAACATCTCACAGCGAGTGAGAAGGAGGTGAAAAAGATGATGTGAAAAGAGTCGAGAGGTGAAAGAGGGAGGTTAGAGAGCGGGAGAGAAAAGAGAGAGGGTGTGAAGAGAGAGAGAGCGAGAGAGAGCGACATTGGAGGGCCGACTGGCATGGGGGCCCGGCTGCGTCCAAACACTTCACAGACAGGACGTGACCTTGCTCCCTCTGACTCGGCACAAGGAGGAATGTAAACGGCAGGAACGCGAAGCCGGAGCTGATCTCCAAGTGTTTGACGCTGATAAAACGAGAGACAAACGCGACAAATATTCAAGTTGTGTTATTTATTGTATGCGATTTTTTATGTGTGTATTTCTTTCTATTTTTTGTCAGGCGCTAGATTAAAAAAACGAATCGTTGCTACGTAAGGCCTGTATGGTTGTTTTGAAAACTCCTTCTCGTAACCTCTTCTCATGAGTCCGAACGTGACGGGACACACCGCCATCTTGAGGACGAACGCCGCGTGCTCACTGTGGGCGGTGCCGACAAAAAGTCTCAAAACAAAGGATTCTTTCTCTTCTGTCACGTCCCCAAAGGTCAGGAGGGACGAGTGGGCTGACAGAGACCACCCCAGGCTGAGCTGTTTGTTTCAGGTCGTTCGCAAGCTAATGCTAATGCTAGTTTACATATTACTTGCGCGGCTATGCTACTAAAAGTTAGCATACTTGCAGACAGTTTTAACGATGAAAATACTAACCAGATGTTACGATTAAAGCCCCAAACCCTTTGTTCCCATGGCAGCAGGACGTGTTTACTGAAATATAATGGCGCGGACGAGTCAAACGCATCAAACGACAGAAAAAGCCGCGACACAAACATGAGCAGGGGGGCTGGCCTCATTACAGGGTCTGCAGAAAGTGACAGGGATATTTGAAGTATTTAAAGTAAGCGTATTCTGTAAAAAACTGCTTTTATGATCTTTTAGACATGTTATATTTGTAGTTTTCCATCAGTTGCGTTTTTGATTTTCCTCCGTTGTTCATCATAAACATTTCAGTTTTCTCGAACTGGAGCATCGACCGCAGCTTTGATTGGCTGGAAGTCAAAAGACAATTCACACCAAATGAGATCGACTGTTGAAGAGTTTGAAGGACATTAAGCTTGAGAGGACAACAGTGAGCAACTCAGACTTACTCAGACTTATTCAGACTTATTTCAGACTTATTCAGACATATTCAGACTTCATCGGACTTACTCAGACTTACTCAGACTTATTCAGACTTACTCAGACTTACTCAGACTTACTCAGACTTACTCAGACTTACTCAGACTTACTCAGACTTACTCAGACTTACTCAGACTTATTCAGACTTATTCAGACATATTCAGACTACTCAGACTTACTCAGACTTACTCAGACTTATTCAGACTTATTCAGACTTATTCAGACTTATTCAGACTTTCAGACTTATCAGACTTATTCAGACTTACTCAGACTTACTCAGACTTTACTCAGACTTACTCAGACTTATTTCAGACATATTCAGACTTACTCAGACTTACTTCAGACATATTCAGACTTATTCAGACTTATTCAGACTTATTCAGACTTACTCAGACTTATTCAGACATTATTCAGACTTACTCAGACATATTCAGACTTACTCAGACTTACTCAGACTTACTCAGATTCAGACATATTCAGACATATTCAGACTTACTCAGACTTATTCAGACTTATTCAGACTTATTATTCAGACTACTCAGACTTACTCAGACTTCAGACTTACTCAGACATATTCAGACTTACTCAGACAGACTTCAGATTACTCAGACTTATTCAGATTACTCAGACTTATTACTCAGACTACTCAGACATTAAGACTTACTCAGACTTACTCAGACTTACTCAGACTTACTCAGACTTCAGATTCAGACTTACTCAGACTTCAGACTCAGACATCAGACTTACTCAGACATCAGACTTACTCAGACATATTCAGACTTAAGCTTGACTTCAGACTTATTCAGACTTATTCAGACAACTTACGTCAGACTTACTCAGACATATTCAACTCAGACTTACTCAGACTTATTCAGACTTATTCAGACTTATTCAGACATATTCAGACTTATTCAGACTTATTCAGACTTATTCAGATTCAGACTTATTCAGACTTATTCAGACTCAGACTTACTCAGACAGAACAGACTTACTCAGACTTACTCAGACTTACTCAGACTTCAGGACTTATTCAGACTTATTCAGACTTCAGATTCAGACTTACTCAGACTTATACTCAGACTTACTCAGACTTACTCAGACTTACTCAGACTTCAGACTTATTTCAGACTTATTCAGACTTACTTATTCAGACTTATTCAGACTTATTCAGACTTACTCAGACATATTCACTTACTCAGACTTACTCAGACTTATTCAGACTTATTCAGACTTATTCAGACTTATTCAGACTTATTCAGACTTATTCAGACTTATTCAGACTTATTCAGACAGACTTCAGACTTATTCAGACTCAGACTATTCAGACTTACTCAGACATATTCAGACTTACTCAGACATATTTAGACTTATTCAGACTTATTCAGACTTATTCAGACTTACTCAGACTTACTCAGACTACTCAGACATATTCAGACTTATTCAGACTTACTCAGACTTACTCAGACTTCAGACTCAGACTTACTCAGACATATTCAGACTTACTCAGACTTACTCAGACATATTCAGACATATTCAGACTTACTCAGACTTACTCAGACTTACTCAGACTTATTCAGACTTACTCAGACTTACTCAGACATATTCAGACTTACTCAGACTTACTCAGACTTACTCAGACTTACTCAGACTCAGGGTCGGACATAGGTTCAAATGCGTTGCCACTTTTCTCAGATAAAAAAAAAGAAAAGTACGGCACTTTTACTCTCTTAAAATGAAAGTCAGAAAATGCGTTTGGTCATGAGCTCTTGTTTGTGCGGGTGAAACTGAGATTCCTTTTGCTTCACAACTGATTCTGTTCTCACACGGTCAAACCTAATAAAATAGTGCGACAAACATTTTACCACAGCTTTTCCACCTGAGCGAGAAAAGTATCAGAGTAACAATAAAGAATAGGAAAACTCGGCCTTTTTCACATTTCTTCTTCATTTACACTTCCAAACACGCGAATCCGTCGAGAAGCAGCCGTTTGGAAAGTCAATGGACATGTTTTAGTTTCGATCGACGAGGAGAATGTAACGAAATGATTGACACGTGAAACTCCGAAGTCAGAGAAAGAGGGAACGAGAAGAGAGAAAATATGATGCAACTTCCTGTTGTTTGTTTGTTTACTGTTTCTTCAGTCGAAGCGCGTCGGAGCGAAACGAGCCGATGCGCAGCTGTTTACAGTTTCACACATTTTAAACACCGTCCGAGCGCGGGAGCGATGACGAGCCGGGGAAGACTGAAACATGAACTGATGGAGTTACACAAGAGGTCTGTGTGCCCACTGAGCTACAGGGAAACGTAGTGATGAGTCCGTGCACACTGAGCTACTACAGGGGAAATGTAGTGATGAGTCCTGTGCCACTGAGCTAAGGGGAAATGTGTTATCTATAGTCTTACTGTGCAAGTCCTGTTGCCACTGAGCTACAGGGGAAATGTGTGAGTGATGAGTCCTGTGCACACTGAGCTACTACAGGGGAAATGTAGTGATGAGTCCTGTGCACACATGAGCTACAGGGGAAACGTAGTGATGAGTCCTGTGCGCACTGAGAGCTAACAGGGGAAATGTAGTGATGAGTCCTGTGCCCCACTGAGCTACTACAGGGGAAATGTAGTGATGAGTCCTGTGAACACTGAGCTACTACAGGGGAAATGTAGTGATGAGTCCTGTGAACACTGAGCTACTACAGGGGAAATGTAGTGATGAGTCCTGTGCGCACTGAGCTACAGGGGAAATGTAGTGATGAGTCCTGTGCACACTGACTACAGGGAAACGTAGTGATGAGTCCTGTCGCACTGAGCTACAGGGGAAATGTAGTGATGAGTCCTGTGCACACTGAGCTACAGGGGAAACGTAGTGATGAGTTCCTGTGCATACGTGAAGCTACAGGGGAAATGTAGTGATGAGTCCTGTGTAGTGATGAGTCCTGTCGCCACTAGCTAACGGGATAGGTAGTGATGAGTCCCGTCACACTGAGCTACTACAGGGGAAACGTAGTGATGAGTCCTGTGCACACTGAGCTACAGGGGAAATGTGAGTGATGAGTCCTGTGCACACTGAGCTACAGGGGAAACGTAGTGATGAGTCCTGTGCCGCACTGAGCTACAGGGGAACGTAGTGAATGAGTCCTGTGTGCAACTGAGCTACAGGGGAAATGTAGTGATGAGTCCTGTGCACACTGAGCTACAGGGGAACGTTGTGATGAGTCCCTGTGCACACTGAGCTACAGGGAAACGTAGTGATGAGTCCGTGCACACTGAGCTACAGGGAAACGTAGTGATGAGTCCTGTGAACACTGAGCTACAGGGGAAATGTAGTGATGAGTCCTGTGCACACTGAGCTACAGGGGAAACGTAGTGATGAGTCCTGTTTGCACACTGAGCTACAGGGGAAATGTAGTGATGAGTCCTGTGCACACTCAGCCTACAGGGGAAACGTTGTGATGAGTCCTGTGCACACTGAGCTACAGGGGAAATGTAGTGATGAGTCCTGTGCACACTGAGCTACAGGGGAAACGTTGTGATGAGTCCTGTGCACACTTGAGCTACAGGGGAAATGTAGTGATGAGTCCTGTGAACACTGAGCTACAGGGGAAACGTAGTTGAGTGAGAGTCCTGTGCACACTGAGCTACAGGGGAAACGTAGTGATGAGTCCTGTGCACACTGAGCTACAGGGGAAATGTAGTGATGAGTCCTGTGCACACTCAGCTACAGGGGAAACGTTGTGATGAGTCCTGTGCACACTGAGCTACAGGGGAAATGTAGTGATGATGAGTCCTGTGCACACTGAGCTACAGGGGAAACGTTGTGATGAGTCCTGTGCACACTGAGCTACAGGGGAAATGTAGTGATGAGTCCTGTGAACACTGAGCTACAGGGGAAACGTAGTGATGAGTCCTGTGCACACTGAGCTACAGGGGAAACGTAGTGAGTTTAAATTAATTCAAATTGCAGTATTGGCCCTGTCCGGATGCACCACACATTTCCACACAAGGGCGCGGCGGTGGTAAACACGAGAACTGACGATAACTCACCAGTGAAGGCGATAAGCAGTGAAAAACAACCGTTAGTTTAATCGCAAATCACATTTAATCACAGCTGCAGTTCAGATAATGCGCTCGACTGGCCTCAAAACAGACGAGATCAGCGGTTCACGTTTTTACAGCGTGAGCGAGCATTTAACTTTCTCTTTTTTTTGGTATAGCATAAAACACACATTTTGAAGACGTACAGCTACAGTAGGTGGCGGTAATGTAACACTTTATGGATACCAAGCATCATAAAACACCAAAGAAGAAGAAGAAGAGAGCAAGAAGTGCTAAAGTAGAATTTGGAGTGGGCCATTGTATCCGCCCTGAGGAGTGACGCAACTGGAGCTGAAACAGAATCTCACACTGTTCTTACAACTTTCTCCTCTTCTAAAAGGCCACGGTTGCAATTAATATGATGAGTTGATTTGGTTGAGTTTTAAACCATGTCAGAACATCAAGGACACCGGGAGTTGTTATGGCGACGGTTAGTGTGAGATCTGTGATGTCAAAGGTAAAGATCCGGAGGTCTTCTGTGCTGTTTTTACATCCATGAATCAAATCACGTTCATTATAACTGCGCGCTTGGATTAGCATGCAAGGAGCAAGCTAGCGTTTGTTTTATCGTCATGGTGATTCTGCCTGATGGAAAGTCACGTGTGCTTTCAGTAGATGATAGAGACTCATGAGCGCGTGTGAAGGAGTCTAGACACTTTAAAAACACTAGTAATGAACAATAAGCTGCTCTTCCACTAGCCCTGGGCCCAGACCGGGTCACCTTGAAAGCGTCTTGGGAAGCTCTGTTAATGGTTGATGTGTTTCCATGGCAAAGGCTCAGCTCGCCGGCGCCTGATGTCACCCGAACATAACCATTGTTTTATTATAAATCAAATGTAAATCATACCTTCCGACGCTTTGAGACGAGGCTAAAGCTAGAGCTAACAAGACACAGCTTCCAGTTTATTCCCACTTTGTTTTGCCGACGGACCCACCAGCAGCGTCCGGGCCAGCGCGTGTGACTGAAGCCGCGCGCTGTTCCTTGCTAACTTTCCACCATTTACACGGCCGGAGAGAGGGACCAACCACTGGAGGGCAAAGAGTGTCACAATCTGCACCATCCGCCGCGCCAGATCTGCACAAAAACAAGGCACTTCCAATCTGAAAACGTGTTTGTACATGATATGGTAGATGAGTTATCAGGGCAAAACAAGCGAATACAGTGATTAGGTTTCTACGGGAAAGAAACGCATGGATTTAAATAGACTTCAGAGATATTTATTCCATTTATGACGTCATGGGGCCAAAAATAAACAAATCAAGTCAGGCTTTTTCCACAGACTCAGTGAAATATGAGCTCTGTCAATGCTTTCTATTTAATACATATGGACAGAGTGCCATTCTTGTTGCATTTAAACCATGCCAAAATAAATAAATGAAGCCCTTAGGCAACGTGACTGCAAAGCTTACGGAGCGGTGCATTTCTTGTGAGGACAATTCGACAACAGAACGACTAAGATGGCGGCTTATTGACTTAAAACTGCCACGAGAAGTTGGTATTTTTCACCCGCTGCGCAAACTGGAGGAATGTGATTGGTGAGGCTCAGAGAAGATGAGCTCGTAAACAGGACAAATGAAAGGGGGCACGACTGAATGTTTTTGATGAGGGAAGAGTGATTAAAAGCTCAAAAAAGTCCATTTTAGAGACAAACAGGTCAGAATCAGAGTCGGAAAAAGGTTTATTGTCGTTGTCAGCGTTAAGATGCGACATACAACAATTAATAATAGTAATAAAAATAGTCAGAGTATATACACAACAGTTACAATTGGCCAGAATTAGAGCAAAACGTGAACAGTGCAGTTTTTCACCCAACGGCAGAGGGAATGAAACCGTTCAAATGTTTCCCAAAATCCCAATTATTTTGGATTTAACATGCTTCTTTTCTTTGGAAGCTTTTATTTCCTAATTTTGTTCAATATTCATCCTGTGTTGGCTCTGCTCCTGCATGCTTCTGGTTTTGTTGTTTTATGTTCTAAAAAATAAATAAAAATAATAATAATTAAAAGATGAATACAAATGCACAAACAAATTAATGATTTAATTAAAAAAATGAAAAATAAATTAGATTAAAACAAATAAATAAAAAATGTCGAGCGGTTGCCAGGCTCCTGGTGCAGCCGGCCGCAGTGTCGTGAGTTAAAATCCCGACTCCGACATTTACTGCATGTCCTCCCCTCTCTCATCCCCCATTTCACACTTTCATCTCTTGTCTAATAAAGCCTACGGGCAAACAAATCTTTAAAAATAATGATAAAATTGAAATGATAGTATATTTTTGGTTACCATATCATAGTACACACTCCTAAACACGCCCCTGCATCTTTATAATAACTAACATTCATTTATTTGATCTGTTAAACTGGCATTACTGCTGTTTTGCTGAAACGTGCACGTGTCTGAATTCTTCCCTGATGTAACCTTCTTTTCCGCCACAGTCTTCTTTTGTCTGAAATGACACTGAACTGGACTATTCTTTCGCAGACCTTTTTATCCTGACACCACCAAACACCTATTATCCCTCTCTGTCCGCGTGTTTGGCAAAATAGAATAAAAGCCACATAATTATCCGTCATTTTGCTCATTATGGGGGTCTTACGCTGCCAAACGTACATCCGATGGGTTTGAGTTACCTTTATAGTACCGTATAATACTGTAAAACGATATAAACACAAAAGGTTAATGGGGGTTTCTGAATTAAATTAGCTTCAAAAATAGAATAGTTTTGCTTTATCTCGTAATGTTCCACGTATTGCAACCTAATCAATGAGATGTGGAGGTGTAATGCCATACTGTGGAAAGTTCCAAGCATGAAGACAAAAGGACAGTTACATACAATAGACTTCATCGTTTGTTTTTAAAGATGGAGTAGTCGTGAAAGTTATTTATTTATTTGAATGGAGACAGATTTTTTAAAACGTATTAATATCTTTATTTAAACAGGATGAGTCACAAAATAGGTTTAGTCAATGGTTTTTAATAAAACTGATAAAAATGTAATTAAAGGCGACTTTTTTTGGTTTTAAATTGATGTTTTATTTATAAGTTCTTCACATGGAAATGAGCATCTTCGCTTTAATCTGACGTATTTACACTGTAATTTACATGTGCTCATTAATATGCTCTGCCCCTGTCAAATAAATGGATTAAATACATAAATAAATAAATACATAGATAAATTAATAAATTGTTTTTAAAAAGTGTTTAAAAAGGAAAAAAATAATAAAATAAAGTAAAATAAAGTCCTCCGATTTCAGAAGACCCAAATTTATGAAAAAAGAAAGGAAAATGATAACAGAGGATTGAGAAACAGTGAGTGATGCTTAAACTACACTGAACCTGAGGCAAAAGAAGTGTAAGACCTTCTTCTTCTGAGAGACGTATGTTCCTGGCTGTGATTGGACCTAACTGGCTGTGATTGGACCGTCCGAACTCCTAAAGGACAGTGGTTTGACATGCTCTGCGCCTTCTGCATCCGAACAGGCCAAACCTCATATTTAACCAATGGCAGCTGTTTCAATCACACACTGCGTCCTGAAGGAGAAGTCCAAACCACGTCCAACGACTTTCAGATGTTCCAACGACGGCAGAGACATCACTGTGGTTACTAAAACGGTGAAATATCATGAACATGTAAGAAATATTCCGTTCATCAGTGTTGTATTTCCCTAATCCGCAATATTTAGGTTGTCTTCTTTGTTAAGGTGTAAATTAGACATTGGAAAATTGACTTATAACATCGTCCCCAAATCAAAAACAGTTTGCGTCATTCGCGCTTGTTTCATTTCGCCTGTTTACAAGGTCCTCTTCTGTTAGCGCTCAGGAATGTGGCGTTCCCCCAGTTTGTTGTATCACAGGTAAACTCTCCAGGGGCAGATCTTAGGTCCACAAACCTTCTCCGGAATCGCTCTGTTCACGGCAAACGCACGGCTCTGTTAGCGTAGCAGTCACGTTGCCTAAGAGCTTCATTTACGAACAGCGGAGGGCGCTCCAGTGCCTAAATACCTCAGTGGAAGCAGAGATTTAGTTTGTAAAATGTGTTTTACAAATGACATTATTTTAGAATATTGGAAATACTTTTTAAAAAAAAATCCTAAATAAAATATATCTCCTTTGCCTTGGATGTTCCACAGTATGGCATTAACCGACTCTATCTTGCATGTATTCAATTATAGACTTTTTTTATTGCGACAAAAATACCAAGAAAAACAAGCATTCCCTCGCCTCTCCACAGATCTAACTTGTAACGATTGAAAAAAACGGAAAGCGCGACATATTGCTTCAGAAAAAGTTGCGATAAACGCTAATATTGACGCTCACTTCAGCAGAATATCAAAGCCATCTTAACCAAAAAAACAGTTCCTTCGATGATAAAATGGCACAACGTAACGCGCACGTGAATATTAGCATCGATTAAGAGACGCAGACACACAATTCTTCCATTTTCTTCAGCGCAAATGACACAAAACGTAAGAATCGTTACAGCACAACACTCATTTGCGTTGCTTTACCACTTGTATTCTTATGACAGCAAATATTTCACTGCGCCACCAACTTAGCCTTGACGTTCTAACGCTCAGTTATTTGTCTTCTGTGCATTAAATACCCGCGCTTCCTCTCCTCCGGCGCTCCATCTGCGAGTTCATGCAACTTTTGGCCTTGACTGCAGATTCAGCGCGGCCCCTATCTTCCTCCGCAGCCGGTTATCTTCCTCGAGCGTCCTTCGCGGCGTCTATAAAACCCGGAGGGGGAGCCCAGCACGCCGCCATCACCGCCCCGCGGACACACGCGCGCAAACATGCTGCCTGCCGTTGTCAAGCTCTGCTGCGGCATCTCCTACCCTCATCTCAGGAGCATGACAGGTAAACCATCGGTCACCCTTCCTCTTCTCAAACGGCTTGAATTCAGAAGATTTCAACTTGATTTGTGATCTTGTTTTGTTTTATTGTTTTGAGTGATACTTTTGCTCTGCTAGTATGTTCTAAATTAAATGAGTTAGTTTGAATATTTTATGTTTTATCAGGTCAATTGGCAACATTTTCTTTTGTGTCGGCTACATATATGCACTGCACTTATCATTAAAATAAGTACAACAAGGATTAGTTTAAACATGTATTATTTTTGTTGTAATGTTTTTTCTTTCAAACTAAAATGTCAGTGGAATTTATTGATTTATTACATGCATTTTTCATACTCCGCTGATTTTTTTTTTGGCAATATAACAAATGCAAACGTGAATAAATAATTGAATTACCTTGTCAGACATTAGAAGTGAACATTGAAGCGTACAAGAGAAGGTGCTAAAGGACTGTTTAGAGTCATTCAGTTCAAAACATTGTATTTTGAATGGTCAAAAGTCCTCAAAACGACACAAATGAAACCCATAAACTTTAGCTTTTAGCCATGTTATATTTTATTTTATTGTCTGTTTCATTCAGTTAATGCAAGTCCAAACTCGACCAACTAAACTAACCTTGTCAAACCTTCTGTGGTCCGTGGCTTCAGTAACATTCAGTGTGATGTTCTTGTTAGGACTCCAGCGCGCCGCCGTGGCAGTGATAGGCCAGGAGATCTCACACCTGCACCGACGGGACCACGCCCACCACCGCGCCAGGACTCACGCGCCGCACGGCAACGGTACGGGAGACCTCGCGACCGCTTGCGTAACGTGGCGTAGCACTGCACGAGCCTGTCGTTTTGGTCAGTTTGCTCTCCCAACGTATACATTTTCACATGGGTTCAATGAAAACTGCCCAATCTGCACCTGAAGATGTTTTATTGTTTCGTTTAAATCAACTCGCATCCATTGATTTGCGTGAGAAGCTGTGATTTCACTGTGCAAAGACTTTGACAGACCATACAGAAGGATTTGCTGATATCTAAGCCTGATTCGTGACATTTTTAACTCCAAAAATGAGGGGAAATTTGAATTTTTACACCAATTTTCAGTAGGAAATTTTGGCCTAGTTCATTTAAATCTTAAATAACATAAGAGAAGATCCAGGACATGATGCGAAAACTTGTCATACATTCTGTTTTTCACGCTTTTGTGTGAGTAAACCACAGAAGAAAGTTCAAATCTAATTCTCTAAATGTAAGATTTTCTTTCCTATTCAAGTCAGGATCCTGTTATTGCTTTGTCTGGAATGTTCCCCAGTGTGGCATTACTTGAGGGTGATAAGCAGGTGAGGCCGCTGAGCCAAGTTACCGGGCACATCTGTGGAGAGGCAAGCCCACTCACTGCTGCACTACTGTTTTGTATTTTTTCGCTATATATATATATAATTTTATTTTTTTTATTGAATGAATGCAAATACTGTGGAACATTCCGGACAAATCTCCATAGAAACAAGCTGGTACTAAATTAATGATCCTGAAAAACGTCCTTATAAATGTCAAACGTGGTGCATTTGGGTCAAAGGTTATATCCACTTGACGCTGGACTTACATAACCTGCAGATGCGTGTAAACTGTTATTTGGTGATTAGTTCTGCATATTTATTTCTATTTTCGTGGCAGATGGCAATTGTGATGCTAATGAGCCAATCACTGATGGCGCTGATCACAGTGAGGTCGGCAGAATACAGAAGCTAGAGACGGTTCAGAAGCTGCACGACACTGGATACGAGACGACTGTTAGGGACTGTTAGGAACTGTTAGGGACTGTTAGGAACTGTTAGGGACTGTTAGGAACCATATAGGAACTGTTAGGAACTGTTAGGGACTGTTAGGAACTGTTAGGAACTGTTAGGAATCATATAGGAACTGTTAGGGACTGTTAGGAACTGTTAGAAACCATATAGGAACTGTTAGGGACTGTTAGGAACTGTTAGGAACTGTTAGGAACTGTTAGGAACTGTTAGGGACTGTTAGGGACTGTTAGGAACTGTTAGGGACTGTTAGGAACTGTTAGGAACTGTTAGGAACCATATAGGAGCCCATATTATCATCTGGTCATCTTCTGAACACAATCAATTCATTATATTAAAACTAAAATGTACATGCATTAATTTACAAGTCAAACATTTGTTAAGAATAATGACTACAGTGTATCTTTGAGAGGATTTGAGACTAAACCAGGGGTGTCCAAACTATGGCCCGGGGGCCAAATGCGGCCCTCAGACCAATTTTTGTTGGCCCTCAGGCTAACAACAAACAACAAAAAGTAGTACTTTTTACTGTAAAATTGAAAAAAAAAAATTACAGACATTTGTCGAGTTGTCTGTGGCCCTCTGCTCCGTATAAGTTTCAAAATGCGGCCCTCGGTGAAAAAAGTTTGGACACCCCTGGACTAAACTGTAAGGCAATATTATTATTATTATTATTATTATTATATATTATTATTATTATTATTATTATTATTATTATTATTATTATTATTATATATAATTATTAATAATAATAATAATAATAATAATAATAATACAAACTTAAAAGACAAAACCAAGACTGTCAATACTAATTTATGCACTTTGAAGGGACTTTTCAGGGCTTTTAACTTTCTTACAGTGCTATTGGTACCTCGTATATGTGGTTTTTTGATTGATTCCTGCAGTCTTTAGCTGGAGAATAGTTTCTATCCTTTTTCTCTCTTACCAACAGCTCACTGATTTCCTCTTCATAAACAACTCATTTGATGTTTTCCAGTCAGGTTTTAGACCTCATCACAGCACTGAGACTGCTGTTGTCAAGGTGACAAATGACATCCGACATCCACCTGAACACTGACGCGGGCAAAGCCTCAGTCTTAATCCTGATAGATCTGAGTGCTGCTTTTGACACTGTCGATCATGGGACCCTCTTACAGAGACTAGAGGACTGGGTGGGCATCACTGGCACTGCCCGAAACTGGTTAAAGTCCTATCTGGAAGACAGGAAGTTCTTTATCGAAATTGGTAATGTCTCAGACCAGATGCCCCTGACCTGTGGGGTGCCCCAAGGGTCAATCCTGGGACCCCTTCTGTTCAACCTCTACATGCTGCCGTTAGGTCAGTTGATACGCAGCAAGAATGTATCCTATCACAATTATGCAGACGGCACTCAGATCTATGTTTCCATGACGACAGGTGAATATGGACCAGTGGGATTCACTCTGTCACTGCATCCAACAGATCAGTGTGTGGATGCAAAACAACTTTCTCCAGCTGAACTCAGACAAGACTGAAATCATCGTCTTTGGCCACAGAAACAAAGAGAAAGTGTTAACTGTCACCTCCAGAGTCTCGCTCTAAAACCTATAAATCAAGTTAGAAATCTGGGGGTAATAATGGACTCAGACTTGAATTTTAACAGCCCACGTCAGATCAATCACATCAGCAGCTTTTTACCATCTAAAAAACATTAGCAAAAATCAAAAGTATAGTGTCTAAACCAGACCTGGAGAGACTTATCCATGCGTTTGTCTCTAGTAGATTAGACTACTGTAACGGCCTGCTCACTGGCCTCTCCAAACGAGCTGTAAAACAGCTGCAGTACATCCAGAACGCGCTGCTCGGGTCCTGACTAGAACCAGGAAGTACCATCACATTAGTCCTGTGCTCAGGTCTCTGCACTGCCCCCTGTGGCTCAGAGAATAGACTTCAAAGCAGCTCTGCTTGTATACAAGTCGCTCCATGGCCTAGCACCAAAGTACATCTCGGACATGTTAGTGCCATATGAACCATCGAATTTCAAACTAAGCCGTCGGCATTTCCGGGTAGAGGAGTCCAAGATATATATAGTGATATACTGACAGTTTGTACTCCAAACCCACAAGTACAAAATTACCCTCAAATAAAATGAGAAATGAACAGGGCTTTTATTTGGATTCCGCATGGACTTTTTTGCTTTATTCCAAGTCCCTAAAACAAATTCTTTGTGAATGTACTTTCAGCACATGCACATTTGTGCAACAGTGACCGCAAAGAACTCTTACTTGGTTATATAAAGCTATTTATTTCTTATAGTTTTTATAGTTTTATTTTTTACGTTATGTTTGGCCCGCGACCCAGCCTGAGCATCAAAATTCAGCCAGCGGCCCAAATGAGTTTGACACGCTGCCCTACACCATCTGAACCATCTGAACCACCTACACCATCTGAACCACCTGAACCGCCTACACCATCTGAACCATCTGAACTGTCTGAACCATCTGAACCACCTACACCATCTGAACCGCCTGAACCGCCTACACCATCTGAACCATCTGAACTGTCTGAACCATCTGAACCACCTACACCATCTGAACCATCTGAACCATCTGAACCACCTACACCATCTGAACCACTTGAACCTGCTGAACCGCCTGAACTGTCTGAACAGAGGACAAAATGCCCTACGGGGACAATAAATAAATAAACTCTCAAATCCCTGCCCCTCTAATGCGTCGCTCGTTCCCGTCATTCACTGCCGGAGTCTAAGCGCCAAAGCTCTTCCTTCCTCGCATCCATTTGCCGTTCATTTCTCCTTTTCTGTCTTTAGCAGATTGAAACGTTGCCACTGGCTCGTCTCCATCTTTAGAGCTGACACACGTATGAGATTAGATATGCCCACATTATCTTACAGTTACAGCCTCGCTATCTTTTTATGGCAAAGTGTAAAGCCTACATTTCCAGCTGGACACACAGACGCACAAAGGGGGTCGCGCACTTGCCAAGAGCGGGTCGCAATCGCCGCTCGATTTCTCTCTCAACGCAACGCCGGAATAATTGTGTCTGCAGCTTGAACGTGTCGAAGTTATTATCTGCTACTGATAAAAGAGTCTAGACGTTCGAGCAAACGTGTCAAGGAGGTTTCGGAGGCATCGTGGGACATTTCGGAAGGGTTCGAGGGCAGACGACGGTCTCTTCCAGTTTTTCCAGTTGTTGCTTCGTTTTTTCGGGGAGATTGTGAAAAAGGCAGTTTGGGAAGAAGAGTTGGACGAAAACGTTGAGAAATACAGGAAATGGAGCACTCAATGTCAATAAACATACGAAATGCAGGTGCGAGAAACATGTTTTCTGACAGTTTAACCGTTCATTTAACAAAATAAAGTGTTGTCGAGTATTTCATTTGCCATATAATCACAATAATTACAACATTTAACTGGCTCTAGCCCTGGTTTACAGTACGGCGGCCCAACCACGAGGTGAAATGATTGAGTTCACCAACTATTTAAGTAGCAACATGTTATTTAAATATATATAATCATGTTTTCTCAACGTTTTTGTGAATTTTGCTCATAAAAATCTGTATATTGTTGACATACAGGGCTGCAACGGATTTTAGAAGTTGACATTGCACGTTTAAAATACATTATCGAAGAAATAAAGGTTGAAATGTGGTGACTGAAGGCGTTTAGGTGGAGAATATTTACGAATGAAATGTATTATTGATGGCAATCTGACCTTTTTCAATTCATGTTTGACATTTTCATTTAATGTCTTTGCTATAAATGTCTTGTTGCGCGTGTTTCATAGTTTGTATTGAATGTTGATCGAAGAGTGTGAAAACGTCACTCAATCTGCTTTTGTTTGTGGTTTTTCCCCCTCTTCTGTTGTTGTTACGTTGTTGAATTAAAAATAAAATGGTAAAAAAAAAAAAGCAATTGCACTAAATAAACACCATCTAATTACTTGTTGTTATTACTAAGATAAATCACAGTTTAAGCAGAAGATTCTATGATTATTTTCATGTGGCCGTCAAAGTACTACGTCAAGTAATGATTGTGTATTATTTATTTACCTACGTATTTGTTGTTGATTTTTACCATTTTCAGAGCCCACGTTCGCCACTGCGCACGTGGGGCCGTCCAGAGAAGACCAGTGGTTCTATCAGAAGCAGGGACGGGACGCCATGGAGACGGCCCTGGGGATGCTGCGGGAGCGGGACGGCTGGAAGAGCGAGGTCACCGAGGTAAGAGAGAGAATACACAATGAACAATAAATAATGAATGACGCTGCAAAAGCACAAATCCTGTGGGAAACATGGAAATGCGCTTTGTCTCATATTTGTGCGCAGTAATTACGGATTTGTTGTGAATATTTGTCATTGTTCAGAATCAGACAAGAAACATTTAATTTAGGAATGATTTAATTCATCTTTTAACTAAATACAGGCGTTGGCAGGTTTTCTTTTCTTTGCCTTTAATGGCGGTTGGCGGCCAACTGAAAAGGTGCATCTACCGCCACCTACTGTAGTTGTACGTCTAACTTCTCCTTCGTCTTCTTCTTTGGTGTTATGTGGCGGTTGGTATTACATTCAGAGCATTCAAAAAAACAACGACTACTGTTTAATTAAGATGTAACGTTAGCTAGCAAAGGTAACGTTAGCTAGCAAAGGTAACGTTAGCTAGTAAAAGTACAAATAGTAGGACCTGCTTTGTCCGTATGTGGCTTTGGGTTTGTGTTACGGTCTTGATTAAAGTCAATGGGCATTTCCTTTGTCATCTCTCCCAGAAATATAATGTTGGATACTTTTTTTTAATATGATAGTTTTGCTGGGATTTCTTTTCTTTTTTTTTGTTAGAGCTAAGACAAGATCTCGGGTCCTTATCAGTGCACTTTGGAGAGAAGTATTGCTACGGGGGAAGGGCAGCTTATCGGAGTGTTTGTCCTCTAGAATTTTAAAGAGTCCGTTTCTGTTTGGTTTTTGAACATGCTGCGCGTCGTTTGTGCAGTTTTGTGTTTTGTGTTTTGTGTTTTGTGCGCATGAATGTGATGAACGGATGTTTGTGAGGATTTACATGAAAAAAATGTCGTCTTGTCTTTGGGTTTTGCACAACAACAAAAAACACCCAAACTGTCATGGGCATTATGTTTGAGTGTAGTCTAACCTGCCATATTCATGTTCAACAATCCATCTCCGTGGAGACACGCAGGTGACGCACCAGGCCAGGTTACAGGTCAGATCTGTGGACCACATTCACAAAAAAAAAATCAAAAAAGCATGTTTTTGTTGGCATTTTTGAGCAATAATAACACAGAGAATAAAATAAATGCTATATATAATTTTAATGCAATGATTATGCCATAAAAATGCAGGGAAAGTCATAATATCTGCATGGAGACAAGCAGGTAGCACTTATGAGTATTAGTAAGTATGAAAAGGAAAGAATCCGTTTGTGTCAAAAGTGTGGATATTTGATTTGTTTTTCACGGATTTACTCCCACGTCACTCTTCATTTTCCTTCAGAGCAACGGAGACGTGATCTGCAGCAAAGTCCTGCGGGGAAACAAGAAGGTGTTCAGGCTGGAGGCCGTGCTGGACGCCACGGTGGACGAGCTGTACGACGTCCTGTTCGTGCGCCTGGAGGAGATGCACCGGTGGAACCCGAGCATCCAGCAAATCCGGGTGAGCGCGGCGCGACCGTTTCGGGGCCGAATTACTGTCCCAAAGAATCAAGATGTTACTGCAAGAAAAGCAGTTGTGCTTTCGTGACGGCTGCACTGAAATGGAGCAAAGGATCATGGTCTATGTCTGTCATTAGCCACAGCATTTAGCTTAATTTTGGAATTCGGTATCGTCTCAGAAAATGTATAAGTCGAACCCGAAAGTTGTATAATACTACTTTGGTAGATGTCTTTTAGTAATATTTGTATTTCTATTTTTTTATTCCTTGCTCTCTGGTTATGTTTTAAACTTGTAATAATATAATAACTTATATTATAATAATAATAACTTAAATAATAATAATAATAATGATAATAATAATAATAATAATAACAACAATAATAAGAATAAGAATAATTATCATAATAATAATAACAATAATAGTAACAATAATAATAATCATAATAACAATAATAATAATAATAATAATCATCATAATAACAATAATAATAACAATAATAATAATAATAATAATAATAATAATCAAAAAAGGAAAGAAATACTAACAATATACTGCTACTGCATGATGGCTCAAATAAAAGTAACTCTTGTAAAGTTGAAGACGTTGAAGACCCTCCGTTCGGCAGGTGCTGCAGAGAGTGGGCCCGGAGACGGTGGTCACACACGAGGTTTCCGCGGAGACGGCGGGGAACCTGATTGGTCAGAGGGACTTCCTGAGTGTGAGGCACAGCTGTAAACATCAGTCCAGAGTTTATCTGGGAGGAACCGCCATCCAACTGGAGGACTTCCCCCCACAGAGCGGCTTCGTCAGGTAGGAAGTACAAGAGCCCGCCTGTAGTACTACTGTGGAGGAGCAAGTATTTGTAGAGGTGTCCGTGGTAGTACTGGCTGGTCTGGAGTAGGAAGTGGAGGAGGAGGAGTAGTAGTAGTGGTTGTAGCAGCTGTAGTAATTTTAGTAGTAGTTGTAATAATAGTTGTAGTAGTAATTGTTATACTTGTTGTTGTAGTAGGAGTTGTTGTAATATTTGTAGTAGTTGTTGTAGTAGTTGTAGTATTTGATGTAGTAATTGTAGTAGTAGTTGTTGTTGTAGTAGTAGTTGGAATAATAGTTGTTGTAGTATTTGTAGTAGCAGCTCATATTGTCCAAATATTACCACCATCTTGTATTAATTCTACTAAAGTGAAGCTTGAGATTTTAAAATCGAAATATCGGCATCTGCAAATATCGGTTATCGGCCATAGCATTGAGCCTAATATCGGATATCGGTATTGTCTCAGAAAATGTACAAATGGAACCAACCCCAAACGTGAGCGCACATTAGAGTTGTAAATGACACAATACTACTATAATACTACATAAGCAACTGTCACTTTGGAGTATGAGAGAGAAACAGGCACGATAAACTCAAAAACAATTCCGTGCACAGTTTGTTGTCCATCAATTTCCATCAATTCGAGTCAATTTGCGAGATATGGAATGTAATTTATTTAGATTGAATAGAAAATCATTCTGAAAACATACTATTTGCAAACAGGAGATGTGCTATTGTCGTGGGTATAAATCATATTCAGTCCATAAACACATGTTAAGTGCAACAGTCGGGCTCAGGTAACGTTCAAGAGGAATATTTTTCCATTAAGTCGCCAGGGAAATTCACATAATGATGCAAACAACCACGCGCAGAAGCTTTATTTCAGAACAACACAATAACATGTCAGTGTGTTTCCATTTGCACAGCCCTGAAAACTCTAAACATGAGCTCGGAATCGAAACAACAACATGAACGGCTCGAACTCAAAACAGAGACGGAGAACACAAACTTGTGCCTCTCATGATGCTGTTTGAGTGCACAAAAGGGTAAAAATGCACGTATTCAACAAAGACAAACGGCCTGAAAGCTGGTGTTTCCTTTAGGATGGGTCAAATGCAGAGGACATACAGTATTTCCCACTTTCCGACGACTCTGAGCGCGATATGCGATCAAAACATATGATTTCTGTATATGGCACTGCCCAATACAATGGTATCTATAGCAACGGGTTTAAGACAGGAGCCCAAAAAGTGTGAAAGTACACAGTACAGTATTTTGGGACCACTTCATAAAAACGACACCTTAATTAACCTGAATAAAACATGAACACAGACTTAAAGCGCCCCCTACAGGTCGGACGACTCATCGAACAAAAATGTAGTTAAGATAAATATATTTTGAATTTAGCTATAATTTGAAAAAACGTTATCAGACAATAGCTCATTTTTTAGTTTTATAATTTCACTTCCTGTTTGTAATTGATGACATCACACTAGGAAATTACCCAGCAACCACTGGGAAAAAACTCATCTAATGTCACCATTATTTTCATTTGACAAATAAAAATACATTAGAGCGACTTTATTTTGTTGAATGAATGTTTAAAGAGTCAAAAAAGTGGTTTAAATTCTGCATAAACTTTGACTGGAACGAGTGTCCCTGTTGTGATGTCACTTCCTGTCATTTTCTACAGATTTTTCATCATTTTCTCCACAAATACCTGCTCGATCAGTGTAAAAACTATAATTTATATGTACAACAGATATAAATACACCAAATGAAGTCCAAATTAGAAAATGGTAAAAACCTGTCATACGTCACTTTAATTCACAATGAACTAATTGTTTATTAGGGATAATTCAGGTTTAGTAACTTAATTAAGAGGTTGGGTTTGGGTTTGTGCAATAAACTATTTGTTCATTATGAATTAAGTGTTTGTTCATGCTTTCTTAAGGTTAATTCAAGTGTATTTGTTATTATTTGTTAGACAAGTGATTAGATATATTAAGTGTTTTCACAACGTTGATGTGTTTGTTTGTTTGTTTGTTTGTTTGTTTGCAGAGCGGAGGATGGGCCCACCTGTATCGTCATTGAGCCGCTGGAAGAGTCTCCGGACAGAAGCAAATTCACGTGGCTTTTAAACATGGACGTCAAGGTAAACCTGTGCGCGTCCGTGTGTTTTAGTGAAAAACGTTTGGACCGTCGCGCTACATTTCATAACTATGTACTTGGGCCTCAAAACTCCTGCCATGGACACAGTAAACGGATACCTTTGGGAAGTACGCAAAGGGACACGTTCGACAGACTGTGGACTAAATGGGACGTTCTAATGTTTTAAAGTTTGTGCCTTGATTTTCTTTTTGGTTGGATGTCTGCTGCTTTCATTTTAGTCTCTGGTCTTGTTCTGTTCTGTGTTATTGTGCGTGGGTTTTTTCGACTTCCATGTTTATTTCTCATATTTGTAAAAAAAAAAAAAATTAAAAAAATATCAACAACAAAAATACAAAATAAAACTTATTTTTAAGGTACAACTTTTATTTTAATTTTTCTCACAACACAGGCTCAGTTGTGATTTATCTTTGATTTTTAAAGCAAGGCTACAAAGCAGGCTACAAACCCTCCCGCTAAAGCGCCACAGCCACCACATTTGCGCCGCGTTTCCCTTTGATGTCACCTTATCTTGGGGCCCGGGGCCGGGATAAAGCGCTCTATTCCCCTTTGTTCTTGTGACTGAAGCGAACAGGGATGTTTCCAATCAAATTAGAAATTCAATTCTGTGAAGGAGCGCACAGGGAAACAAATCAAAAACATATCCAACTCACTACAAAGCAGAAGAGATATGTCCAGTGATAAAAGAAACCGCTAAAATCAACGCGGCATCAAAGAACAGTATACGCCAACGCGCCATGGGCAACGCAATTTACATTTCCCAAATATGTCCTGAAAAACATCTGAATCTGCCCAAATGGGGTTTTAAAATAGATTCTAATGCGGAATAATTTTAGCTAGTTAAGACCAAAACATTACTTTAGAATGGGAAACAAATACATGTTACATAAAAGTTATTTCTATTACGAGTTTATCAGTTGGAAAGTGTTAGTAAATGTCTAAAACCAGCAGAACAAGACATCAATACGAGCTGAACAAACACTAAATAACACTGAATTAAACACGCACATGTATGCAAATTAGCATCGAGTTAGATGTTAATAAATGTAGCGTAAAATAAAGTTACCAAATTATTATTATTATGAAGCATTTTAAAAGCTACAGTCGAGTCACAACTGAGTCTTAATGGAGAAAGTTAAAGGGATTGTTCTGTGATTGTTGAATTACAGCAGGTGGAGCATTGCGGTAGCATTTAGCACAGCGCGACGTTAGCATTCTGGGATTAATGTGCAAATGTTGGCCGTTTGACCAGTTTACTCTTGTGCTTGTGCTCTTCTGCGTTAGCGCTTCTCCGTTAGCGCTTCTGCGTTAGCTCTTCTGCGTTAGCTCTTCTTCTGCGTTAGCTCTTCTGCGTCAGCACTTCTGCGTTAGCTCTTCTGCGTCAGCACTTCTGCGTTAGCTCTTCTGCGTTAGCCCTTGTTGACCAATGGGTAAAAGCCATTGAAATGAATGGATGTCTAACATGAGCCCCGTTTTTCTTTCAGGGCTGGCTGCCGAAGTCTCTGGTGAATCAGGCCATTCCCCGGGCACAGCTGGACTTCACCCGACACCTGCGCAGGCACTTAACAGCAGGGGGCGCTCTGCGGGGCTGAGAGCTGCCGCCGGAGCAGGGCCGTGCATCCAAGAGGACCAATTCACAGAAATTCACCATTGAAACGAACACTATCTGCAACGACAGGACTTTTGATGTAAAGAAACTGATCGGCCGAAACATTACGTCCACCGACTTCCTTTAAGTGAACCAGAAGTGAACCAGAGGTGAACCAGAAGTGAACCAGAAGTGAACCAGAAGTGAACCAGAAGTGAACCAGAAATTAACCAGAAATTAACCAGAAATGGGGTAACGCTTTAAAATAAGGCTAAGGTACACTTTGAACTGTTTTCAAGGTCTTATTAAGCACGAGTTATTTGTTTATGCACTAAAAAGGCATTTACTGGCATTTGTAGATGGCTTATAACACCTTATAAATGATAATTAGCCATCAATAAAAAAAACATGTGTTTTTAATAAACCATGTGCAAAATGCTTGTAAATGCCTTATAAGTGCTTATTATCAAATAACTAGTGCTTTTTATGTTTTATAGACCAATAAGGAACTTTATTTTAAAGCAGAAATGGAAACGGCAAAAAGTTCATGTTGACTGGATTTGAAGGTGCGTTTCTTTATATTATTTCCTGATAACTTCCGCAGTATGGCATTCAACATATCTATCTCCATGGGAACAAGCGCTTGGCTAAGTTACAAGTCAGATCTGTGAAGAGTCAACCTTCTGTGTTTTTGGGCAACAAAAACACCTACAATTGAATGAATGCAAGAGATACAAGTTTAATGCCATACTGTGACACATTCCAGGCAAAGTAGCAACATTGCCACAGCAGAAATGTTACATAGTGCACCTTTAAGAATAGCTTGTTTTGAGTACTTTTGATTTATATTTATTCAGTTTAAATTTGCAGCTGTTTATTTTCCGTTTTTTTCTCTCGATACAATACATTTCTGACGTGTTGTTCTCTTTTCTGGAAAAAATATCTATGAAATTATCAGTGAAAATTTGCTATTAATATGCAAAGTAAATATGTAAATGCAGAGGTGATTTAAACAAGAAACCAGAAATACATGTTAAAAGATACATTTGAACTCAACAAAACCCACTAATCTGCCCACTATTTACAACGCAAAATGAGTGAGCTTTTTGGAATTTGCATTGTATTATTTTATTATTATTATTTTGTACTTTCGTTATTACTGTTTGTCAGAAAAAGGTCTCAGAGATGGGAATTTCAAAGAGAAAAAACACGGATACTGGAGCAGAACCGCTCGCCGCGTCGCTGCACTGGCCTCGCTGTCAAAAGGCTGGAATTCAATAGGAAATGGCAGAATGTCTCTACAGATTGATTGTGTAAATGAACAATAAACTGCAGCGATGTAAAAGAAAGTTTTTTGTCGTGCGATTTACGTTCAACCTGCAGTTTATGTCACTGTGAGATAAGAACACAGACTTATTTATGAACAAAGAGGTATTGATATTGGTATGGCGTTATAATAAGTCACAGAGCACATTTCAGAGCAATATTTTCCCTTTTGGACAAAGCCGTGTTGGAAAGTGTACTACGACTAAAAGTACAGTTACACGGCAAGTACAAGTTCTGCTTTTACTTAAAGCTGGTGCACCTGATTTTTAAACTGCGAAAATGTAAGTATTTAACTCTATATAACTCGTTCCTAGCTGTCATAAACCGTTGGCACGTCACTAGTTTTCGCGTACGTTGGTTTTTTTGGCCTCTTGCGCATCTTTTTCAGTCAGGGAAGTGAAGCGGGGTGGACCACCAACACACAGCCAATCAGCTCTCGTCCCACGCACGAGTCTGTTTTAATGTGGTTGAAATGCTTTAAAATCAGATTAAAACAGCAAACGGTGTTGGTTTTTTTGTCGCAAAGTTCTGCTTTTACGACACACTTCCTGGGGAGGAAACAGAATTTCATAATTTATGAGAAAAAAGTCGGTTAATAATGCAGCTTTAAGTGAGAGTAAAAAGTAGTCATGTTTTTTTAAAATGCAAATTTTAGGTGCTTTTTGAATGAAACTAGATTAATTTAACTGTTTAGTGGTGAATTAAGTCATTTTAAACTCCCATTTACTGTAGGTAGAGGCAGCATTGAGCCTTATAGTTAGGTTTAAAATCTACTCCAAAAAAAATACTATCATCTCTAAAATCTATTCAATTAAAGAATTTTAATCATTAATTTCCACACCTTGAGTTGGCCAGGGATATTCTTTTATTTTTATTTTTATTTTTATTGTAATTTGGATTTTTATTTAGATTTTTGGAATATACGAACACAAAACAAAAAACACGATCAGAGAGCAAGAGAAAAATATTAAATAAATAATAATAATAACAGTCATAAACAATGATAACAGCACAAAACATGAATAAAATCATGGCATAAAAAGTCCATAGCTTGAGGCATTCACCCCTAGTTAAATATGCGTTGTTATTAAGTATATAATTTAAGTTTATATGCATTTGTTTGTTTTTTCAACATTTCTGAGCGTTTTCAGTCTGTTTTTTTGCTTTATTTCAATCAAAAGTTGTCAAAAAAATATACTTATATCATTAATGAATTGATAATTGGTGTAAAAGTAAGAGCATTGATCTAACCATCTTTTTTGTTTTAAATATAGCTCTTTTTTTAATCACAAGTGCCGTGAGTTCTCGACACGTCTCACGGACTTCATTATCACGAAAAGGCTGTGAGCGCGCCGACCTCCTGAAACGTACCGTAATGAAGAATGTGAACATTTATAAATCAAATAACAGCAAGGCCGGAACTGTAACGGAAACGGCACGAATAACTCACACAAAGGAGAGCTGCAGGGACGCGGATTGTTCTGCGCAGCCTTGTCAAAGCCGCTTTTCTTTGTGCACTTTTACTTTGTGATCAGAATCAGAAGGTTTTTACTGACACGAAATTCAGAAACTATTTTGCTCCGGCGATACGGTGCAACACGACGGATAATACTGTCGTAAAAGTAAGTCCAGGTGTATCTAGTTTTGTTCCTGTTTGATATATTTTATGCCTGGATTTGAAAAAAATACCTTTTGGAATTTGTGTTGTGATTTTTATTATTATTATTATTATTATTATTATTATTATTATTATTAATATTATTAATATTATTATTATTATTATTTATTTATTTATTTTCATTTTTTAAATATATTTTTTAATTATTATATATAAAAAAAAAAATCCTTTGTGTCAGAAAAGGTTTCTTTTTCTTTGGATTTAATGTGCAAACAATAAACTGCGTAAAAAAAAAAAAAAATTAAAAAAAAGAACCTAAAAAATAATGCAATCGGTTGTAATTTGTTTTGATTTATCATATTGTGTCATCATTATTATTACCGCTATTCATTATTTGTATGATTATTTTTATTTATTTATGGGTTTTTTGCTCTCTGCGTGTGTTTTCTTTGTTTTGTTGTTTTTGGGTGATAAAAGAAAAAGAAAACATGCGTTCTTACTGTTTTCCATAGATTCTGACCTGTAACTTCGGTGGGCTTCAGCTGCTTGTTTTAGTTTCACACTTAAACACCAGATCAAGCATTCATCAAGCTAGAGCTCAGAACATTAAAAAATAAATAAATAAAATAAATAAATAAAGTCTTTCAGCTATTTTTCTCTCCGTCTTTGGAATAAAACCCTGCGACTTTTTTAATTAAATGATTTTATTTTATGCATTCAAAGCACTGGTTAGAAATGGCCCAATTTTACCCAATTTTCGACGTTTAAGTGTTTTGCCACGTATTTGTTAAATTGTATTAATTGTTTTATTGAATGTTTTTATTGTATCTGTATTTATCTCTTTGTTTAACTTGTTTTGTGTCGTGTTAGAATCCATAAACTTTCCTCCAGACTTTTTCCTCATCATCCCGCTGCAAAAATGGGCTCCTCCATGCAGCCACGGTAGACAATTCTTCTCACCAGCAGGGGGCGCAGGACTGATTTTTAGAGGACACATCATTAGTACCGTTATTGGACTTTAAACATGCGCTGATGAGTGATTTTACTTGTATGTATTGAAAAGCACACGCCACATTCTCTCAGCCAGGCGTTCTCTCGTGAGTATTGGTGTTAGCGCTCCATCTACTGGCAGCAGAGGGAAGTGCTATGGGGAAATAAACAAACGCTGGCCACTGTAAACACGAGTCTGGAGATGATTTATGCTCTAATAACAGCACAGAAGACCTCCTGAGCTCTACTACTGACAGTGTACTTGTATTTGTAAAGGAACA
The DNA here is from genome assembly GCA_015082035.1 of Chaenogobius annularis. Classification (NCBI taxonomy): domain Eukaryota; kingdom Metazoa; phylum Chordata; class Actinopteri; order Gobiiformes; family Gobiidae; genus Chaenogobius; species Chaenogobius annularis. Next base: position 439,569 of record BJKM01000426.1, on the reverse strand, counting down.
ACACATATTTTGCACGTAAATATGTAAAGATTATCGCCAAAGTTGCTCATTTCCATCTTCAGTCCCTTGGCTAAAATACGTGGGATTAATGAAACAAGCGTGAATGAAGCTAAATACAACTCCAAGTATGTTTTTGATGAAGAAACAAAGTTATAACATGATTAAAAGCCTAAAAAAATGCACATTTTGTTAAGTTCTGTCCAAAATGCTCCACAGAATCGGCATCAAACTGAACTGTCGAGCATATATTCGACAACAGGCGTTCGTATTGCGTGTAAAATAACCTCATAAACGTGCATTCTTACTGTGAGCGGCGTCGCCTCTTCACAGATCTGACCTGTAACAATTAACGCCACACTGTGAACCGTCCCCAGGCCGAGCGATATCAGCTTTACGAGACAAGGACGTAAAAAAGACGCAACGACGATGATCTTTTAAGCACGTTTTTACTTCTCAGTACCGTTTAAAAATTCAATAAATATTAATACTTAAAGCTTCCATTCACGTTCGTATATACAAGAACTATACAATACACAGAGAGATGGTTGTAACAGCAAACAGGAATGATGTCAGTCCGGTCCAGTCCGCTGGGTTCGGATGCCGTTCGGAGTTTCGAATGAGAAATTTACACTATGTACAATATCGTATGAAAGCGCGTCTTTTTGCCTTTGACACAACATAACGTAACGAGAGGAGTGGGTTCAAGTTTGAGAGTTGTTGCTGCAACAATGGAAAAGCGATGAGCACCAAGACTTCAGGATGGACAGAGGCTCCGGGTGGTCCGCAGTGCGCCGTAAAATCACGTCAAAATGAGCAGAACGTGACAAAATAAAACACGTATACTGCATATGACGCGCTACAATAGTTTTACTAGCACCAGTTTGCTGTTTAAGACGACATATTATGCTTTATTTCTGGTATTTTGCAATAAACTATCACTTATTCACTGTAAGGCAAACGTCTGAAACAACTTTTATACTTTTTTACACAACATTTTGGACATTTGCGGAGTCTAAATTGTGTGTGTGGAAGGCTGTGGGCGGGGATGCGAGGTAGATGAAAACCACAATTTACTTTCTCCCAGTCAGGCTTTCCCTCATCAGGTTGAGGCGTTAAAACTCCATCTACTGGCAGCAGAGAGAATTACGGTGGAGAAATAAACGCACGCTAGCTTGCGCCGACATGCTAACGTGAGCGCACGGTTGTGATCGACGTGAAATGCTCAGAACTCGGCGGGAAAATACGTTTGACTTTCGAATTGTTTTTTGTTTTGCTTTTAAAATCACCTTTTAAATATTCAATGCATAAATTTTCAAAAAATTCTAAATTCAGAGTATAAAAATAATGTTGGTTTTTTACACTCAGAATTTGAATTGAATTTGAGGTCTTGAAAATAATGACGGTGATTTTTTTTTTCCGTTCTGAATTGTTAAACGGAGAAAAAACACTGGATTCTGGCAAATTCAACAGCTGAAATTTAGAATGAAACTCAGAGTTATTAAATTCAGAGTTATTAAATTTGCCAGCTTTAAAAGTTCAACATCATAAGAATCTGCAACGATTTATGGACTTAAAAACAGCACCAGAGAACTCCTGATCTCGGCCTATGACGTCTCAAATCTGATAAGACTGAAACGGAATGTCTTTGTGAGGCGCAGAGCAGGAACAGAGAAGATGACCTCGTAAACAGGACGAAACGTGTGAATAAAGTGTTTTTGATGATGTTTTAAGATGATTGAAAAACATTCAAACGACTTCTAAATATAGCACTCTCTTATCTCTCATCTTATTGGCTCAGGTGGCAGAGTTGTCTTCTAACTGGAAGGTTGCCGGTTCCGTCCCCGTGAGTCAGTGAGTGTTTGGTGGCGGTCGGATGGTCAGTGGTTATTATAACATTGTTTCGGATCAATACTTCAGTTCAGAAGTTACAAGTTGAGATACTGATGTACTCGTTTTAAAGTTCATCACCAACTACCAGAAAGAAAGCAACAATATGTATTCTTTAAGTGACCTCATGACAGCTGCAAACATTTGAATTAGGTCTGCACAAAACATCCATATCGCAATATTGGCTGATAATCAATATAGCGACTAACGAAATATACCGCAATGGCACCACGGCCTTCTATCTGACAGAAATGTACCGTTTTTAAGAATAAAAACGATCAAAAAGGTAGATTTTTTGGTCCAAAAATGTTCTCGTTACGTCTGAATTTGCCTCGATTTAGTCTCGTTTTGTCCGTTTTAAGTTTTTACTCTGACAAAGTTTGACTAATACATAAAGCGATTAACATATTTTGTATTATATTTTAAATTGTTGGGCCAAAAAGTAAATTTAAAGGTCGCGTTAACAGCCATGTCGCAATCGTTTTCAATATCGTGCAGGCCTAATTTGAATAACAATGTAAAAATGTCCAAAGACGGGACAAACTCTGAGCGTTTTCCCTGATTTTACGGCACGCTGGCGATTCCGCTGGAGCGCTCTTAGGTTCACAAGAGTTCAATAGTAGTTCTAATGCACTTGAATAACTAAAACTGTACATGAACGAAGCAATGCAGTCCTCACATTCTGAACATGAGCGTCGGAAGCTACAGCACCGTAGAGTTTCTCGTACCGGTCTCGTCCCCTCGCTCTCGTCCGGTCGTACTGAGGCGGTCTTGGCTTTGTGTGTTTTTTTTTTAAGTCCAAGCGCGTTCACGTGGCTCGCCGGGTTCACGGTTCGAGCCCCTTTTTCCGTCCCTCCCGGCTGAGGGAGTTTGGGCCTTTCACACCAAAAACACGAGTAAGAACGAGCAGCGCCGACTCCTGTCCTTGGTCTGCGTTCGCGAAAGACGTCCGAGCGGCAAATGGACTAAAAATGGAACCGGTTTTGGGATTCAATGGGCACTTTTTGTAACATGGGTTCTAAAAAAGGGCAAAGGGGTGAAAGAAAGGTTGTTGTTTTTACCTTTTAGGATCAGAAAAGGGTATAATGGACGTATACAGTTTGGAAAAATTGACATTCATCCATGGAACACAGTTTGATTCATCAGAATTTTAAATGCGGCCGAATTTTTCACTTTGAATTTTTTTGAGTTTTTAATTTATGTATGTTTGTTTTCCTCAGTTTAAACATTCAAAAATCACAATTTAAATATTCAATGTATAGATTTTTAAACCCTCATATTCGACAGTCTAAAGACGGGCTATTCAACTTAAGGCCCGGGGGCCGGATCAGGCCCCCCAAATGATCTGATCCGGCCCACAACCCATCTTCCAAATATCAAAACTTTTTTTTTTTCTTGCTTTCTGGTTCAATTCTGGGTTAGTACAAGTGTAAACCTGGTTTGGTGCTGGCTTAGCCCTTATTTCATTTTATTTTCTGCTTTAGAGCTGGTTTAATTCTGGGTTAGTCTTACTCGAGTAATCCGGCGCTCAGGAAGATTAAGTTGAATAGCACTGGTCTAAAGTGTAAAAATTGGCACCAAGTGAGTGAATTTGAAGGCTTGACAATCTTTAAAAGGTGAACTTTTCCTTTAAGCTGAGAAAAACACAAATTTAGCACCAGGAATTTAGAACGAAGACAATTCAACAATTGTTTTTTCGAGGTTTGAACTTGAGAGTTAGAAATGTTCCAGCATTTACGAATCAAAATCAGATGAAACTAATCGTCTTCCATATTCATCCACCATTGTATTTGTTTATTTTTGGACACTTTCACTATCCGATTCGCCCATACGCAAGTCGAAATGTGAGGTGAAATCGGTAGTCACATGATTTTCCTCGCAAAAGCCGTGACAAAAATAGACCAGAATCAGTTCTCTTATTGGTTTGTCTTTTCTTGATGCCTAAGACTTGAACCGTTGATGGACATTTTGGGCCTAGATGTGGTACAGCCTGAGACCAACTCATTCACAAAAACGCCAAAGAGTTACACTGTCAGCTTATGGAGACCTAAACTAGCCTCAGCTCCAATCACGTGCGGCTTGAACTGATCTCAGGATCTTTGGGCCCAAGAAAAAAAAAACGCCTAATTTGTAAATCAGTAGTTACAGAAATGCTTTTGGACTGATGTCGAGCCAGATCCTTCCAATTAGACTCCATTTAAAGTCCTCAAACCTTCAAAATACGTCCCGGACCCTTAACTGTCAAAGATCAAGAGAAAGGGGATCGTGTTCGCCCAAACGTGAGATCAAGTCAACCCAATAACCAGGCTCAGAAGGCGGACCAATTCATTCAAGGAAAAAAGCGAAATCCAATATGGCCGACTCTTTTTTTTTTTTTTTGCGCTTTCCAAGATCCATGTTTGACTCCATCTAATTATTCAAGCGACGCCATGTTGAATCTCTCAACATCTTTCAGTTTTTCACGATCCATCATCCACCTGAAGATGGCGCCGTGTTGAGCGCGACCTTGTACCGATTCAAGCGGTTCTTTCTATAAGACGGTCAAGGAGCAATACTCGAGCAAGCGTACAATTACTTCACTCTAAAATGACGCTGGTAAAAGTAAAAGTACAGCTGAAACTCCTTTACTTAAGCAAAAAATACAAAAGTACACCATCGTAAGTGTACTGAGTAAACATTTGAAGGTAAAAGTGGGCTTTTTTGGGTTTTGGAAGATATTTTAAAACGCAACTAGCCCATTTTTCTAAGAGTAGAAAGTACAGATACTTCATTTTCTAAGGTATCAGTACTTCACTTAAGTACAGTAACTTAGTACAATACTTGGATACTTGCCACCTCTGTCTACAAGAGAGATCCAAACCAAAACCAGCACCACACGTTTCATGTACTCCAGGGATCCCAACCACGACGAAGACACTGTTAAAATGTGCGTCGTTTCTGATCTAACGGACGATATATCGGTAAAGACGAGCGATAAAACCAGACATACGCACTCCACGCTGCTTTTACGGACCCCTCCACTAGGTGTGTGATCATCGACGTTCAGTAGTTTGTTGGTGTGAAAGGCCTGTCTGACAAACGTCCCTTTTTTTTTTTTCTCTTTTTTCTGTGGAGGCGGCAGCGACTCGGCGACCTAAAAGTGCGACGTGTCTCCATCAGTCCGTCTCGTCCGGTTGCGGAGGTAGTTCGGGCCCCTCGTCCGAGTCTCTGAGGGGGGCTCGGGCTGACGTTCCCGGGGTGAGCGCGGTGGCGCGTTGCGGTGCGACGGAGGAAAGGTCGGAGGCGCTCGGTAGAAACTGTCTGACGCTGAAAGCCGTGGTCTGCGGGGGACTCTGCGCTTCGGGGGGTTCGAGGCGCGGCGCCGGCGTTTCCTTTTTGCCGCACGATTGGCAGCAGAGTTTGTTGTAGCCGGGAATGGAGCAGTAGCGAGTGAGGACGTCCATTTGGCAGAAGATTGAGGTGTCTTTTTCGCACGCTTTTCCTGGGAAGACAAAGGAGAAAACGATGAGGTCACGAGTGGGGCTGTTGGCGTGACTTCATTTGGTGGGCTAATTCCTGTTGCTGACCCCTAACCCTAACCCGCAGTGGAGGGTAAAGGATCGTTGAAAAAATAGGTTGAAAATTACAGGAAAAAGAGCTCAATTCTAAAACATATCAAGGAAAAAAAAAACACACATAATAATAATAATAATAACAATAATTATAATAATAATAATAATGATGATAATAATAATAATAATAATAAAATAAAAACCTAGCATGACCAGGGAGAACGTACGGTAAGCAAAGGAATAAAATGAGATTTTGTTTTTAAAAGAGTTAGAGCATATTAAGCACAACATAGTATTAGTGATTTCATTCACACATTTTGCAAAAGAAACACATTTACCCTTTAAACATTAATTCTACAAAATATAGGTGTTTTCATATATTTTCATTTGTCAAAAAAAACTGTGTTCATTAGAGCAGTTTTGGCCCAAAAAAGTGTGATAAAGTTAATATCATTATAAATCCTGTCCAAGGCTCTTTAATGCTAAGAGCACTTTGTTGGTTTATTTGTTGGAATCAAAAGCTCAAATCAGTTGTGATGCTAATAAAAGAGAGGAGCCTTTTCAGTCTCTAAGGAGAGGACATTGCTTAGCCTGGAATATTCCACAGTACGGCATTAAATCTATCTCCATGAAGACAAGCAGGTGGTCATGGTATTTTTGAGAAGTAAATCTAAATTAAATTAAATTAAATTAAATTAAATTAAATTAAATTAAATTAAATTAAATTAAATTAAATTAAATTAAATTAAATTAAATTAAATTAAATTAAATTAAATATAAAATAAAATAAAGTAGAGTGTCATGCCATAATGCTTTAATTGACAGTCTGATAAAACAATTAGCACTTTATAATTAGCACTATACAGTACAACCATCACACTGTAAAGTATGTAAATAACATGGTAAATACAACTGTAATAAGACAATTTAACAACTAGGGATGCAGCGATACCAGATACTCAGATTTCCCATTTCCAATACTCCCAATTATTCATCTGGAGAACAAAAACATATTTTTACCACCTTCAACCCAGTAAATATTGACATGTGATGCCTCTTTTTAAAGCTCAGAACCTGCACAATTCAGTCAGAGTTTATTTTTCAATGTTTCGCTGTGTTAAAGTTACTGTAATGCGAGTGCAAATAACAGTGTTAGCATATTTTTATGTTATTAACGACTCTTAATCCTCTAGATCGTTTTGATAACATGTCCAAGTAGTTTTAAGGAGAGTAACCTGGTATCAGTTGCATCGGGAAGTCTAAGTATCCATAGAACTCGATATCAGAACTGAAAAAGCTGGACCTGTGCATTGGTGCAAATAATAATTCCAATCAGAATGAACCAATAATGTTTAAAGACTCGGCGATGTCTCAAGAAGCTCTGATCAACACTAAAGAAAGAAAACTTCTCCAACTCAAAATAAAAACTCAAGTTAAATAACACTAATAAACAGCCATCTGTGGGTGAAGAATGACTGGAGCTCAGAATATTAGGCTGCTTCATTTTACAGACACTAATGACTAAAACGGACGGTCTCTTGGCAACAGGAGGACACAGCGATAAAACTAAATATGAGACATCTTCGTCTTCATAATCCAAGTTACATCACATCTCCAAAAACTGAAGCTTTAGTCCTGGTTTAGTACCTTGGTTTTTATGTTCTGGTTTTAGTCCTGGTTTTAGCGGCGTATACTTGATTAGCATGATGTTTAATTACTGGTTTATGTCCTGAGTTTATGTCTTGGTTAGATTACCTGGCTTAGACCTGGATTTAGTCTAGGTTACCTCTTGGTTAGTCCTGGATTTGCGCCTGGTTTTTATGCTCTTGGTTTATACTGGTTTAGCCCTGGTAAGCCCTGGTTTAGCCCTCGTTTAGACTGGTTTAATACTGGTTTAAGTCCTTGTTTAGTTCTGGTTAAGCCTGAGCTGTTAGCCTGGTTTAGCTACTAGGTATTGTCTCTTGGTTTAATAACATTTAATTTATGCCACTGGTGTTATGCCTGTTTAGCCTGGTTTCGCTCTTGTTGTATGCTCTGTTGAGTACTTATGACCTTGGTACTCAGAATCGGTAATCTAGCACCGTGCTCTGTAATTTGACACCCTAGCTTTGAATGGGCGTTAGGTGGAATGACATTAGGGAAACTATGCTCAGGGGCAGTGCTTCTGAGGGGATTGAATTCACTCCTGTATCACATTTGGGACAACTGCGCCTCACCTAGAAGCTGTTGCAGCAATGAATCGGTGCTGCTAAACGTGCAGGGGGGGTCCAGGTGAATTCGGACTTTCTCCCAGTGACAATGGAAGTCAGGGCTGGGCTCTAGAAGCGGGATGTCTGCCGAGTGCGGAACATGGCCGCTGCCGCCGCGTGCGCAGCCCGCCATGTGTGTTGCACAAGCGTATCACAAGCGTCCGTTTATAATGGGTCAATCTGTTAATTGAATCCTCAACCCTGTTTCTGCCCACATTGTGGGAATTAGTCCGGCGACAGCGAGAAAGCGGAGTGGTGCACTGGTCGCGTAGTCAATGATCCGGTCGCGTGCGACACAACGGAAGATCATCCAGGGAGTATCCTGTTTTAAGTGACTTAGGGCCGGTGCTTACAGGCTCTTAGTGATGAAATAGGATTTCCGCACAGAGTTTGTTGCTTGTGGGCAGGGTAAGATAGCAGTTAAATGCTGTGTAGGGGTTCGAGACTCATAGTTCTGGCAGAGTGAGTTCTTGGGTGTCTCGTATTAGCATAGGCTCACTCTGATCGGGGAGGAAAAATACAAATATAAACATGTAACATAAAAAGCGTTATATTACATAATACAGGTCGTCGTGAATACAAATACTCTTATACTCAAGGATTCGCAGTAGTAGAGTAAAGGTACCAATGAGGAGTCAAAACAATCGAGTTACAAATGGACCTAAGAGAGCGAAAAGTCTAGGAAGATACCAAGGATTTCTCATGAGGTAACGCTGTGATGCATATAGTCAACAAAGTCACATAACTAACAAATCATATCCCTACTATCATCATATAAGATGCATTGTATATTTGTAGTATTTGTCATTGGGTAGCTAAAAGAGTATAGACGCATTGAATCAGGCCATTCTCTCGAGTCGATGGGTTCTTCGAACTGCGATTTCCGAAGACTGGCTAGTGAAGAAGTCAGGTGTTCTGTTGATTCGGAGTATATTTCTTAAACACAGTAAATACCAATTGCTAATTGTAGTTATAAAAGACAACTACTACCATAGTGAATCAACATACAATAAAAATGCAAAAGATCGATTATCAACAGAAATGGATAGTGGTAGTATGATAGATAGAAGATTAGCAGTTTTCTCATGGATCCCTCATGCAGGTGATGACATTGAAAAGTTACAGTACACTAGAATAGCCGAATTAGACTAATTGTACACATTTGTACTTTAGAGCTAACAACTCATTATTGTATATTTGATTCTTTACTTGCATGACCTAGAAATATAGTGACGTTTACTTTTTTGGCCAACAGCTAACTCATTCATACGTTTACTATACTGATCGCTTGACGATTTGTCGGTGAAGAATAAATACATTTCTCCTGGGAATGTACAAAAAGTCTATTTCTTGATATGGTGAAGATAGTCATGGATGCAGAGGGTATGTTAGTAGTAAGGTAGTAGGATTCAGTAGTATAGCATCTAGAAAAATATAAGAAGCATTGAAAAGGTAGATCAGTATAGCAGTTAGTAGTTATGATGCTCTTGAGAAGTAGTCAGTAATTAGTAGATTAGTAGCAGTAATGCGTAGTAAGCAGTCTAGCAAATGATGTCATGCTAGCAGTAGTTAGCCGTAGTGCAGTCATTAGAATGTCAAAGCTGTTAGCACAGTAGCACAAGTTGAGGCCGTAGTAGCAGAGTAGTAGAATTATATAGGAGTGTTAGTTTATAAGCAGTAGTACGGCAGTGCAGTAGCAGTATTGGCAAGTACTTCGGTGGTGGTTAGCATCATGAGCTTTTGTAAATTAGTAAGCAGTAAGCAATAGTGTGCCTATAGCAGCGTAGTATAGCTGTAGCTATATATGCAGCAAGTAGTAGTCTTCAAAGTAGTGCAGTGTACAGTAAGTAGTAGCAGTAGCAGTTAGCAGCAGCGTAGCGTAGGCCAGCAGCTCCGTAGCAGGCAGTCCTCAGTAGCAGTAGCAATAGCCGTACAATAGCAGTAGCATGTACCTGGGCCAGAGCTTGAGTTTGCAGATGAGCACAGTCTCGGTTGTCCTCTGCATCACTCCCGAAGGTGTTGTCGCTGGCTTTGCACAGACCTGCTCTGCTGGATTCCCTCTCCACAGACACGAGCATAAACAACACCAAACAGCAACAATTACAACAACACTACGAGCAAAACGGGGATCACAAGCGCACCACTCCACTCCTGTCAAAAGAAATACAGCTAATTATTTAAATACATAAAAAATTAGATTTGAGTTAGTTTGTGCAGTATTTTGGAGTTGATTCTTGAAGAGTGGGCTATCTTCAACTGTTGCTTTTCTATATTTTTAATTGATTCAAAAAGAAAGAACACAAACCAAAAAAAACAAAGTTAAAACATTGTGAAATATACACATAAATAATACATATTGTTTATTATTACAATTATGCTTACAACTTTTATTACTACTCTATAATTGTTTTAGACTGTGGGTTTACTGTATTTTAATTCTTTTTCCATATTTATTTATATTAACATTATTGATTTTTTTTATTTAATATGTAAATCGAATCAGGATGCGCAGAAGAACCTAAACCTGCCAATTCACCTGGTCATGACGTCCTTGAGCCCGCACTCACTGCGATCTCGACGCCCCTGTCTCGATCACTGGGATGGGCACATTGCTGTGTGGTTGACAGGACTGACTCTGGTGTCGATCGTCTCTGGGGTGCATGGCTTGCTGTTGGGTGGCCTTTGGGGCTGTTGTGGGATCGCCTCGAGAATGTCACTGCATGCCGCTCTGGTCTGGTCCATATTCAAAGCAAAGTCCATTTTTGACTGCTTTTAAATTTTACAGTCAGTCATCAGCTTATTATATTATTATCATTGTTTTATGTGGCATCGATATATGCGTCGATATATAAGGTTCCTAGATTGGTGACGATGTTTGCCTGACAATACAAAAAAATGTCCTTTCTGTGACGTAACATGATACTTGCATAATCACGTAACATATATGTCAGTGCTTTAGTGACAGGTTGACAATATACTGATCAAATAACCTCGATATCGTTTTGACGTCTACACCAGCCGTGTGTGTGATAGAGGAGAGAGGGGGGCGGGGACAATGAGAGAACGAAGCTGGAGGTGCTGGGCGTATTGCACGACAAGCTCTGCTGTCCACACGTGGGCGGGCGCTGCACTCCTCGTTGTTGAGCAGTATTCAGGATGGGTTTGGCTTATCTTACTCGCTTCGAAAGTCTAGCGATGACAACCAGATGACTTCACTCTTGCGACGCAGCCATATTTGGTTTGTGACTGGAACGAGGCGGGAAGAAGTGTAAAGCCAAGACGAGAAGGAGAAGGAGAAGGAGGAAGAGAGAAGAGAAGAGGAAAGAAGGGAGAAAAAGAAGAAAGGAGAAGAAGAAGAAGGAGAAGAAGCGAGAAGAAAGGAGGAAGAAGAAGAAGAAGAAGAGAGAGAGATGAAGGAGAAGAAGAAGGAGAAGAAGAAGAGAGAGAAGAAGAAGAAGAGAAAGATGAGAGAAGAAGGAGAAGGAGAAGGAGAAGAAGAGAGAAGAAGAAAGAAGAAAAAGAAGAAAGAGAAGGAGAAGAAGAGGAGAAAAGAAAGAAGAGAGAAAGGAGAATGAAGAAGTGAAAAGAAAGGGAGAAGGAAAGGAGAGGAAAGAAGGAGAAGAGAGAAGAAAAGAGAGAAGAAGAAGGAGAAGGAAGAGAAGAAGAGGGAAGAAGAGAAGAAGGAGAAGGGAGAAGGAAGAAGAGGAGAAGAAGAAGAGAAGAAGGAGAAGAAGGAGAAGAGAAGAGGAGAAGAGGGAGAAAAGGAGAAGAAGAAGAAGAAGGAGGAGGAGAAGAAGAAGAAGAAGGAAGAAGGAGAAGAGAGGAGAAGAAAGAAGAAGAAGAAAGAAGGAGAAGAAGGAGAAGAAGAGAGGAAGAAGAAGAAGAAGGAGAAGGAGATGAAGGAGAAGAAGAAGGAAGAAGAAGAGAAGAATGAGAAGAAGAAGGAGAAGAATGGAAGAAGAAGAGAGAAGGAAAGAAGAAGGAGAAAGAAGAAGAAGAAAAGGAGAAGAAGAAGAAGGAAAGGAGGAAGAAGAAGAAGAAGAGAGAAGGAGAGAAGAAGGAGAAGAAGGGAAGGAGAAGGAGAAGGAGAGAAGAAGGAGAAGAAGAAGAGAAGAAGAAGAAGAAGGAGAAGAAGAAGAGAAGAGAAGAAGGAGAAGAAGGAGAAGAAGGAAGAAGAAGGAGAAGGAGAAGGAGAAGGAGAAGAAGAGAAGAAGAAGGAGAAGAAGGAGAAGGAGAGAAGGAGAAGAAGGAGAAGAAGGAGAGAAAAGAAAAGAAGGAGAGAGAAGAAAAGAAGAAGGAAAGAAGGAGAAGAAGAAGGAGAAGGAGAAGAAGAAGAAGGAGAAGAAGAAGAAAGGAGAAGAAGAAGAAGAAGGTGTTAGAGGTCTTCGGCTGGAGTCCTCTTTGCGTGTGGCGGTCTGAAACGTTACTTAACAGAAGACGCGTGTAACTGTTCTGGAGGAGGGTCTGCCACCAGGTCAAGTTACAGGTCAGATCTGCGGAGGGACGAACGTTCACACTGAGAATGCAATGTATTCCAAGGTATTTGCAGCCTCACGGACATCTGGACGTGATTGAATGCGAGGCGGACAAATGTCACTCTGTGGAAGATCCCAGGCAAAAGAAAAGCGAGGTCATCGCCGTGGAGACAAGCAGGTGTAACGCGGTAAGAAGCAGCGTAACATGATTTGCTTTGCTCACTGGTATAAATGTCAGACTGATATTATTAGTTTGCTCTGTAACGTGGTCCTGTTCAGCGGCGTTTTAGCCAATCACAGCAGCCCACCGACACGCTCCCATAATAAAGTAATAATGAGTGTGTAATATCATTCCTACCTTTTTTTTTACCCTTGCTAGCTTGTTAGCAATTAGGTCTGCAACAGGTTTTACTACTCAGACAGAGCAGGAGTCACATAATAATGACACGGGAAATGCTTAAATGTGTTTTTGGGGTTTTTTCCCTCCTCAAACGTCTTCCCTTCAGCTTCATCTGGGTGGAATTGAGTTAAAAAAACGAATGGTCGCGAGCCTTCCGCATTCATGACTGCGAGAGCGCCACCTGCAGTCGGCCGCAGTGTCGCGAGTTCAAGTCCAGACGATTCGCTTCTCTCTCATCTGTCTAATAAAGCCCACGGGACGAAGGTTTTTTAAATGGAAAATAAGGGAAAAAAAAGAAAGAATAATCAATTACCAAAATAATCTTTAGTTTCAACGTTTTTGTCAGGTAGTATAAACTTCCTGCTCCACACCAGAACAGATCAGCAACAACCAATTGTCTTGATTTGAGTTAAACTAAATGGCCCTGAGTATTATGTCAATATTCTGAAGCTAAATTGATTCAAATGACCTTTTGCTCGTTCATTAGCGGTCTCACAGCAACGACAAAATGTGTTCCATGAGATCTTAAAATATCACTGATCCCTTTAATGTGACGGCCGATAATAACTCCTAAGTTCTTTAAGGAGCCACACCCTAATACTACTAATACTACTACTACTACTACTACTACTACTACTACTATTATTATTATTACTATTATTATTATTACTACTCCTGCTACAACTACTTCTACTACTGGACCACCACCAGAACACCAATACCATCATTAGAACAACAAACTACTACCCACTAGAACAACAACTACTACCACTAGAACAACAACTACTACCACTAGAACAAGTACTACTACTACTAGAACAACAACTACTACCACTAGAACAACAACTACTACCACTAGAACAACAACTACTACCACTAGAACAACAACTACTATCACTAGAACAACTACTAATACCATTTAGAACAACAACTACTACCACTAGAACAACAACTACTACACTAGAACAAGTACTACTACTACTAGAACAACAACTACTACCACTAGAACAACAACTACTACCACTAGAACAAGTACTACTACTACTAGAACACAACTACTACCACTAGAACAACAACTACTACCACTAGAACAACTACTACTACCACTAGAACAACAACTACTACCACTAGAAACAACTACTACCAACTACTACCACTAGAACACAAGTACTACCACTAGAACAAAGTACTACTACCACTAGAAACACTAACTACTACCAACTGCTACCAACAACCACCACCACCACCACCACCTCCCGCCCACACAACCGCCACCACCACCACCTCCCCACAGCCCACCACCCACACAGGAACAGTCCCCACCCCGCAGCACTGACTCCTCCGCAGGGTTTGGAGCACTGGACCAGCTCTTAAAGCCCACTCGTACGTGTCCAGTTCCGCTAACAGCACGTTGTGTTTGTGATGAGCGCCAGCAGGTCCTCAAATGATGTACTTGTACGTCAGGCTGATCTTCACCTCCTCCTCTTGGGAATCACCTGGGAAAACAAAACAACAAGTTCAAGGTTAAATACGTTTAGACAACAGCTCACAATCTGCAATTTATGGCGCCTCCAAACAATCCACCAAATAATCGGTAACTAAAGGTGCTTTTTTGTAACGTTCGTTTACAGCGCAGAGTTGTGTGAAGCGAGGGAATATGCGCTGCTTTGTTTTTAAGACGGTAAAATAATATGGTACAGCATCTTCACTTGTTAATTAGTTGTGTTGTTTTGGCAAAAAAAAAAAGCGCTTATAAACATTGAGTAATTAAAGGGAAATAACTTTGGACGCTGCAAACAGTTTTAAAATAAAGCTTCTGTTTTTTCACGTTTTCATTCAGTAAAAAGGTCTTATGGTGATTACAAATTCAGTCATTAAACCAAACAAACATTAAACGCCTGACTTAACACATCTGGGCTACATTAAAGCAGCAATACAGCATTTATTTGGCAAACGAACAGAAAAAAGTGGCACGTTTTTGCATTTCTGAGACGACAAAAATGAAATCAAATGGAAATTGTGACCAACGTATCGAGATGACAATGGAATCGCACACACTTCGTAAGAACGTGTTTTTGGTGCAATATTGCCTATGTTTTGGCCAAAAAGATGTGCGTGGAGCTTCAAATGTGGTACATTGTTTTTTTTTTTGGGGGGGGGGGCGCCCGTGTCCCCTCTCTCACCAGGACGATGATGCCGTCGTGTAACGGGCCGCTGGTCTTGAGCGTCTCCTTTTCCCCCTCGGCGGCGTACTCCCACTCCAGGCCGTTCTCGATGAACGTCCGCGCCACTGCCTCCTCGCTCTTGGCGTTCAGGATGAAGTTGCCCGTCGCCTGGTTCTTCACCGCTGACACAAAACATCATATAAAATCATATAAAAAGCTTTTATTTTCACATATTTAGCCCTTTTTCCCATTAAACGTATTGCCCTTGACATTTGGTGCAATTCCAACAAGTTTATACACTCATAAAGGTGCTATTGCTTTGCCTGGAATGTTCCCTATGATGGCATTAAACTTTCAATCTCATTTTCTTATTATTGTTCAAAAACGCCTTGAAAAACCTGCATGGTATTGTAAATGCGGTTGCCTTCCCACAGATCTGACCTGTAACTTGACCTAGCAGCGTCCCATGCTCGTTATATAGGTTTAATGTCATACTGTGGGGGGGAAAAAACAAGCAGAAAAGTTACATAGTGTGCCTTTAACTCGACCGTTTGGTATTTTGCGCGTAGAAATTGCAGACAGTTCATTAAGGCCGCGTTTCTTTCAGATTCATGGTGGATATTTAGCATTTTCGTGTTATAAATGATGAAAGGCCATTTACAAAGGCGTGCGTTTGTATAAAAGAAAAAACCCACATGTATAAATAATAAGTCTTGGCTTCAGAGAAATGTCCCACTCTATCTACGTCATATTTCAAACTTCTCCAACAAGTCTCGAAGAGCGAGTTCATGAGGGATTTGGAGCGTGCGTCTCTTTCAAATGCTTTATGGAGATATGTTTATAAATCTTACATGCGCCGGATAGTACTTCTCCTTGAGGCGTGTTGACGATGTCTCACTGGAGATTTGCAGACATTTTAGTCCTGATTTTTGCCAAAAGTCATTTATAAAAACCTTTCACAAATTCATGTCGTTGATGCAGGATTTAAACAAATATTACATAATGTATACGCTAATATAGAAGTTGCATTTCTGCCTTGAAGAAATGCAAATTGAATTGTCCATCAGATCTCTCCTTCACTGAGGAACTCCTCAAGGTTTCTACTTCATCCCAAAGATGTTTTGTAGTTCTTGCTGAGAAGGAGGGGCTAAGGACATTGGGACATTTGTCTAAGGACAGGGGGATGCTGGGACATTTGTCTAAGGACAGGAGATGCTGGGACATTTGTCTAAGGACAGGGGGATGCAGGGATATTTGTCTAAGGACAGGGGGACGCTGGGACATTTGTCTAAGGACAGGGGGATGCTGGGACATTTGTCTAAGGAGATGCTGGGACATTTGTCTAAGGACAGGAGATGCAGGGACATTTGTCTTAGGACAGGGGGATGCAGGGATATTTGTCTAAGGACAGGGGGATGCTGGGACATTTGTCTAAGGACAGGAGATGCTGGGACATTTGTCTAAGGACAGGGGGATGCAGGGACATTTGTCTAAGGACAGGGACGCTGGACATTCTGTCTAAGGAGGGATGCAGGGACATTGTCTAAGACAGGGGACGCTGGCATTGTTACGGAGATGCGGATTTTAAGAGTGGGGCGGGACTGAAGGACAGGACGCAGGGACATTTTCGGACACATAATTTTCTTGAAAACTATAAATAGATATATATTTAATCAGTAAATTATATTATTGCAAAAGTGTTTCCATTGAAGAGCAGTGATTTCATTTGTTTAGAACGCTTGGTGACACAAGTAACCACGGCAACAATGATGTCATCAACACTGTAGAATCCTTTTTTCGACTGGACTTTGGTGGAGACCACAAAGAGCCGCAGAGCAGAAGTCAACGCACGGCTGGACGCTGGAGTGTCTGAGCTCGAGGTGGAGAACGTCAGGCTGCAGGATCGCCCTTGACGAGAAGGAGGAGCACGATCTAAAGCTCCGGCAGATCCAGACAATGCTGGAAGAAAATGTGCACGTTGTGAGGACGTCAGCCATGAGAAGGTTGGACAACATTTGGAGGAGGAAACGCAACCTAGAAGCTCCCTTCATGATAAAGAAGTCGCACAAATGTGGCAAAGGATTGACACGCTTGCTCGAGAAAATCATGACTTCAGATTCTACCACGAGAAAGACTGTGCACCAGCTCCAATACACATCAAGGAGCTGGAGGAAGAACGGGAGGCTTCAAGAGTCAAATCCAACCGGTCCAGAGAGGCTTTTGAGGAGGAGATGCAACTAAGAATCTCCCTTCATGAGAAAGAAGTCGTGCAAATGCTGCAAAAGATCGACGCGCTTGTTCAAGAAAAACAGGACTCCATCATGGCCCACGAGAAGACACTGCGCCAGCTCCAATCGCACATTAAGGAGCTGGAGGGAGAACGGGAGGCTTCAAGAGTAAAAACCCAAAGGTCCAGAGAGGCTTTTGAGGAGGAAATGCAAGCTAACCACTCTCTACATGAGAAACAGGTTGCAGAACTGACCTCGAAGATGAAGCGCCTGGATGTGGCCCTCAAAGAGGAGTCCAAACAGCAGAAGACTGACCACGCTGCTGAGACTGAGGGACAATCGCAGACGCTCGAACTGAACGACCATCGTCTGCAAAAGCAGCAGGGCAATGCAGCAGTTAAACCACTGGAGCGAAAGTTAAGCGCTGACGATGGGCTCCAAAGGGAGAATGGAGAAATCCAGTTGAAAATGGAAGAGGAGCTCAGAGCTTTTCAGGAGCAGCCCAGAATAAACTGCGGCAAGCAGACGACGGCATCTTCTCGTCCTCTGCGGAGACGGCCTCACACTAAAAGACAGGCTCCGAAGACTCCTCCAGCAGGAAAATGATCAGACCAAGTCCAGGGGCCGGATCGAAGCCCAGATGCACCGCGTGGACACGGTCCCAACCATCAGTGTGTGCGCCGTGTATTTAGGTCGTGAAACATGTGACCGTGTGTTTACGCCGCCGTGCTCTTGTGCTGGGATTTTAACGGATTTTAAAAATGTCTCTAAAGCACGAAATAATGGAATTTTGCACGAATCGAGCTTTTAAAAATACATTTTGATAGATTTGATTGAATTTGAACACAAATATGGATTATTCAGGAAAAAGTGACTCATGCTTTTTAGTCTACATTTATTATGCTTAAAAAGGTAGTAGAATTCAATGACCGAACCAGGACCGAACCAGGACCGAACCAGGACCGAACTAAGACCGAACCAGGACCGAACCAGGAACGAACCAGGACCGAACCAGGACCGAACCAGGACCGATCCAGGAACCGAACCAGGACGCGAACCAAGACCGAACCTGGGGACACGAATCCGGGACCGAACCGGAGAACCGGAACCAACGGACCGAACCAGGACCGAACCAGGAACGAACCAGGACGAACCGGCCGAACCAAGGACGAACCAGGACCGAAGCAGGACCGAAAGGACCGAACCCAGACGAACCAAGACCGAACCGGGACCTAATCCGGGACGACCGGGGACCGAACCGGACCGACCGGGACCAAACCAGGATTAAACCAGGATGAACCAGGATTAAACCAGGATTGAACCAGTATTAAACCAGGACCGAACCAGGACCGAACCTGGACCGAACCAGGACCAAACCAGGATTAAACCAGGTTTGAACCAGGATTAAACCAGGATTAAACCAGGACCGAACCAGGACCGAACCAGGACCAAACCAGGACCGAACCAGGACCGAACAAGGACCAAACCAGGCTTAAACCAGGCTTAAACCAGGACTAAACCAGGACTAAACCAGGACTAAACTAGGACTAAAGTAGGACCAAACGAGGACCGAACCCGGGTCAAACCAGGACTAACCCAGGTCTAAATCAGGTTTATAGCAGACATGACCACGTCTTGTTTTCGTTGGGGCGGCGTTTTACCGATGAAGTGCGGCGTCGTCTCGTTCTCCTCGATCACGATGTGCCGCGCTCCGATGGGGATGTCGAACATTTTCAGCATCCCTAAAGACACGATCAGAGGAAGGAGGTTCAGACGAGTCGAAAGCGTCAAAGCAACAACATCTCCATGGAGATCGACCAACAGAAAAGGGACATAGTGCACCTTTAAGTCCCTCTGTAAACTGAATGAATCATTTTAGTGTTTGGTTTTCATTGTGTGCGGAAATGCGACAGCGTTTAGGTCATAAAACATAATGAGAGTATAATATTGTTTACATATTTTACTTGTTACATCCTGAATGATTCTGCCTTTTATTCAGAATATTGTCAGTAACGCACAACTTCATCAATATGAACCAAACACATTTTCAAATAAATACAAAGTTGGACGAGTTCGCCGAGTTTATTCTTAAACACGTGGCAGACTTTATTCAGTTCTGTTCCATTTTCTCACATCTCACAGTTTAGAGCGCCCCCGACAGGTCGGACGAGAGACTGAACTAAAATGCAGTTAACATGAATATATTTCGAATTTTGCTCAAATTTATAAAAATTTTATACCAGAACAGCTCCTTTTTAGGCTTATAATTTCACTTCCTGTTTGTAACTGATGACATCACACTGAGCAAAAACTCATCTATTTTTATTTGTCGAATAAAAATACATGAGAGCGACTTTATTTTGTTGAATTCATGTTTAGAGCGTCAAAATAGCTGTTTCTTTGTGTAAATTATGTATAAACTTTGTCTGGAACGAGTGTCCCTGCTGTGATGTCACTTCCTGTCATTTGCTACAGATTTTTCAACGTTTTCTCCACAAATACCGGCTCGATCGGTGTAAAACTATAACGTATATGTACAACAAATACAAATACACCAAATAAAGTCAAAATTTGAAAATTGTAAAAACCCGTCAAACGCCCTTTAAGTACTTTTTTTTTGCAGACTTTGACGAGTATTTATGAGTTTCACGCCATTATATTTAAAATTTGAATACAAATTTGAGTTACTTCCTGGTTGGACAGCAGATGTGTTACCTAGCAACCGCATTGTAAACAAGGGCCAAGACCTGTCTGAATTACACAATAGTTCAGATGTGACACATGATAATCACGGAAAACGACCTAATTTTGTTAAATGATTGTTTCAAATGTGCCAGTTGTGTGTCATTTTTGAAAGCTTGTCGCTTATTGATGACATAAACGGAGGGATTCAGAACGCAGCGCTTCTTCCTGTTACTTCCTGTTACTTCCTGTTACTTTCAACCTTCGTTTTGCCTTTTTCTTGACAAAAACGGCGCCTAGCCTGATGCTAAGCTATATTAAAAAAAAGAAAGAAAAACAGGAAAACACATCAAACGCTCTTTTTATACGGTTACTGTGGCAACTTCAGCATATAACATACATTTATAATATACTTCCTGTTGAAATAAAATCATAATATTCACACTGGTTGATGACTATAATCGTCTCGCACCTTTGTAGCTCATGCTTAGTTCTACGTCTGTAAGAATATCACACAAAGACACACAATAAAAATCGGACAATAACAAGAACCAAATGGACCAAACCAGGTCAAAAGAGGGAGTACATGTTTGTTTACATGTTTGTTTACATGTTTGTTTACATGTTTGTTTGTTTTGTGAAATGTACTTTGACGTCTTTTACCGTTTTTCTTGGGCGTCTTGGTCAGGGTGAGCTTGACGGTCCGGCAGTGCGAATTGTCGCCTTCGCAAACGCCGCACTTGTCCTCCGCCTTGTACGAGCCCACCTCCTTGTCGCAGCCGACGTGCTGTTGGGCGGGGGGGGGCACAGGAGGGGTTAGAGGGGTGTCACGTGCGCGGCAGGACGACGGACGAAACGCCGAGACGAAGAGAGATTATTTTGTCCTTCGAATAAAACGACGAACTCATTCCGAACGACATCATCTTACATCGTTTTCATCTTTTGTGTTATGTTTTGGGCCGGAGCCACAGGTCAGATCTGCGGAGAGGCGAGCTCGCTTTATTCGATTGCAAGCACTTTTGCCGCTAAATAAAACGCCTTGCGAGCCCGCGCGGATCTGACCGGTAACTTGGCCTAGTTGTGTCACCTGCTTGACTCCACGGAGACGGATGAGTTTAATGCCACACTGTGGAACATTCAGAGCTAAGAAATGGGTTTGCTGCCAATGTAAGTCAACGGAATTAAAGAAAAAACTAAGAATTAGCTTCCGCGATGTGATGGAAACAAGACGAAGACGATGAATAATAATTGTAAAATATTAAATTGTACAAACAAGCAAATCAGAGGCATTGATAAAAAAATATAAAAAAACATCTTCATCACTGTACAATTCTGTCCAAACAGCACCGACCTGAGATTTAAAGCCTGGACTGCAACAGGTATAAACGTGTTATTACCAGATTGTAAACGGAAATCGAATTAAACGCTCTGGCATGTCGGAGGAACTGGAAAAACAGGACCTTCGTACGTATTTAAGTCCACGAACCCCAGACTTAGACCCTGAAGTGAGAGGCCAGTTTGGAATGTGCTGGAAAACGTCTTTAACAAACTGTGCGTAATTCCCTCTGCAGACAGTAGATGGCATCAAAACTCAGTTAGTCCGCAGGGGAAACGGCATGTCATGTCATTTTGTTTGTTATTAAAAAAACATGTAATTCTAGTTCTAAAACACAAGATGCCAAACTAAAAGTATGTTTAGAGACTGATAAAGCAGAATATTTGTCCTTTAACTACGGAGCCAGAGCGCGGAACTCAAAACCAGAGGATATTAAACAACAAACCAAAACACAGTCTGGTTTGTCGTGTTAATGCCGTTTATTGCCTCTTTAACCTCACGGCCGGAGACTACTTTTCGGTTTTTTGGTTTTTTTTACTCCCGTTTCATGTGTTTTATGAAATAGCTCTCGAATAAACTTCAAAATGTAATGAAATGAACTGTGAATTATGACAAAATACAGGCTTAACTTCTTCAAGAGTGAAAATGTAAAGAAGTACAAGTAGTTAGTAGCGGTAGCAGCAGAAGAAGTACTAGTAGTGGTAGTAGTAGTAGTAGTAGTAGTAGTAGTAGTAGTAGTAGTAGTAGTAGTAGTTGTGCTGGGAATCACAGGGTCCTTCATGATTCGATGCGATGTACAGCTCACAACTCGATAATATCACGATTTTGCGATACATGCGATCATCGATATATTGCTCATGATATTCTACAATATATAAGTATTTTACATGCATACATACGATATATAAGTATTTTACATACATACATACGATATATCAGTATTTTACATACATACATACGATATATAAGTATTTTACATACATACATACGATATATCAGTATTTTACATACATACATCCAATATATCAGTATTTTACATACATACATACTATATATCAGTATTTTACATACATACATACGATATATCAGTATTTTACATACATACATACGATATATCAGTATTTTACATACATACATACGATATATCAGTATTTTACATACATACAAAACTACATACGAACAATATCAGTATTTTTACTGAATACGATTTACAACGGCACAAACTCAAATTGAAACGCGCCCGTTTTTAATCCGTTTTAAGGTGTTTGGAATTTAAAAAAAATATAGACTTTGACGGAGTAACACCACTTCTTCTAGACTAGAGTGAATCGTTTATGTGGCAGTAGTAGTAGTAGTAGTAGCAGTAGTAGTAGCAGTAGTAGTAGTGGTAGTAGTAGCAGTAGTAGTAGCAGTAGTAGCAGTAAGTAGCAGTAGTAAGCAGTAGTAGTAGCAGTAGTAGTAGCAGTAAGTAGTAGCAGTAGTAGCAGTAGTAGTAGTAGTAGTAGTAAGCAGTAGTTTAGTAGTAGTAGTAGTGCAGTAGTTCTCACCAGGCACTCTCCTCTGGCGCAGACGCTAAACGGGTCGCTGTAGCTGCATCTGGTGCCGTCGTGCATCACCTGGTTCATGGACACCACTTCGCCGGGTTTCCTTGGACGCGCAGCTCAACTCGCACTTACGACTCTCTGGGAAAAAAAGGGAAAAAAAAACCATCAAACGTCACCAACATTCGGAGGGTTTTCACAGCCGCGGAAATCGGAGCACGACCCGAAAAACGTGTTCCCGCGAAAGTCGTGAAAGAGGGAACGTTGACGCGGCTACGGTAATCAGATTAGCCAGTGACGAGATCTGGTTTTCGGTTCGTGAATTAAGACGAAAGTGCGCTGAATTTAAAAACGACTCTTTCAGGCTTTGACATTCGCTCGTTGACTCAACATCAGAAGCAACGTGAGCGGTATTAGTATTAGTGAAGTATTTGACATGATCAGTCAACGTTACAGTAAATGAATACATACAAAAATTAAAATAATAAATAAATAAATAATTAAATACATAAAAATAAAATAATAATAATAAAATACATACATGAATAAATAAATTGTGTCTCATCTATTGTCTGATTTAGGTGAAATAATAAAAGTATTTGACGAAGAAAACAAGAAGAATGATCTATTTTTTATTGCTGTGATATTATGAGTGTTCACGATTTATTGTTTCTAAAATAAATTAATCAACATTTTAGGGATTATAAAAGAATTGGGACACTATTGCAACCTTTTTTTTTCTTTTTTCGTTATATACTATTTATTATATTATCAATGCAAAGTCATAATACTCTTTTTGGTTTTTTTTTGGTACTTTTGTAAAATCGGAGGATTCACATTGCAGAATGGGTTAGACATTCAGAACAGACGTGAATATTGACAAATTTGACCAACTCTGGACAAAGTGGGACGTTTTTGTTGACCGTGTGTGTCGTAACGTTAATTGGATGTATTTTATTTTTGACTTAGTTAATTTTAGCTTTCTCTCAGTTCAGGGTCTTCATGTTTTTCTGTTTCATTTCGTACATTTAAAAGTGTGTGTACGATTTTTACGTCTTTAATTTCTCAAACTGTTTATCGTTTTTGCCTGTGCTGCACTTCGTCCAACTAATTAGTTTAAAAGTGCTTCAAAAAACAAAACTCTGTACAACAGTCCGTTTTTATAATCATTAAAAGAAAAACATTACATTTAAACAAAAGAGCCTGTAAGCGCAGTTCCCCCTCTCACCATCGGGGTGCTCGTACGGCATCCAGGTGTGCTTGGTGTTCTTGTGGTACTTGTTGCTCCTCTGGGTGCACTGCTGCGCTCTGAAGTCCTCGTACGGCCCGGCGCACTCCTCCGTGTTGCACATCTGGTAGTCGAAGGCCGAGCCGGGGCAGTCCCTCCCGCCGTACGCCGGCCTGGACCCCCACGAGCGAACCACGCGGGAAAAAAAACACATACTAGTGACACGTCATCCACTGATGAGCAGCAAGCGTGTCTAGAGTTTGAGTCGTTTTAAATTTGAGGTCCCGGCGCAGCTTAGCGTGGAAGAGTAATGCGTCAGGGCAGTTTGAGGTGAGTAACAACCCTCAGGACAAAAAACAACGTGTCCAAATGCTGAACCGTATCACTTTTTGTCATGTTAGTCTCACGGCTCGGCTGACAACAATCACGTCTGCTTAAGGTTGAATAAACGCGTCATGCGAATAGTCCCAGTAATGACAGTTATGAACCAGAAACCAGGTCCACAGATCTGCAGTCCGACTGAGTTCTGACCGGTTTGAACCTGTTGAGTTCTCCAAGGTCGTGGCTCGTGAACACAAGCTGCTGGATGAACGGGCCGATGCCCACCTGTTGTCCCACCATATACATCCAGTACATACGAGGGTCTTCTACGGCTGACGTCAGTTTGGTCAGTTTGGTCAGTTTGGGTCAGTTTGGTCAGTTTGGTCAGTTTGGTCAGTTTGGTCATTTTTTGGTCAGTTAGGTCAGTTAGGTCAGTTTGCGTCAGTGGAGGGCCGATTTTCAAGGCTTACATTTAACCTTCATCTTTTATTATTGTGCATTATTGTCTATTGTTGGGTAGTATTGAGTATTTATTGTGTAGGTTTGAGTATTTTTGTGTATTGATGTGTATTATTGTGTATAATTGTTGTATTAATTATGTATTTATTGTGGTATTGTTGCGTAGTATTGTTGTATTGTTGTAGTAGTATTGAGTATTGATTGAGTATTACGAGCAGTAAGCATTGAGTATTAATGAGTATTACGAGAGTATATGATGTTATTGTGTAGGTTTGAGTATTATTGTGATATGATGTGTATTATGTGTATTATTGTGTATAATTGTGTTTATTGAGTATCATTTGTGTATTAACTGAGTTAGTTATGAGATTTGTGTAGTTTTGAGTATTAATTGTGTATTGATTATTAATTGTGTATATTGTGTATATTGAGTATTATGGTATTACTGATAGTATTGATGTATTAATTTGTAGTTTTGATTATATTGTGTATTGATTCGTATTATTGTGATATAATTGTGTTATATTGAGATTATTGTGTATTACGAGTAGTATTGAGTATTATTGTGTAGTTATGAGTATTATTGTGTAGTTTTGAGAATTGTGCTATTGATGCGTATTATTGTGTTATAATTGTTATTATTGAGTATATTGTGTATTACGTGAGTAGTATTGAGATTATTGTGTAGTTTGAGTATTATTTGGTGTATTTGAGTAATATTGTGTATTGATGTGTATTATTGAGCATATTGTATTACTGAGTAGTATTGAGTATTATTGTGTAGTTTTGAGTATTATTGTGTATTGATGTGTATTATTGTGTTATTGTGTATTATTGAGCATTATTGAGTATTACTGAGTAGTATTGAGTATTATTGTGTAGTTTTGAGTATTATTGTGTAGTTTTGAGTATTATTGTGTATTGATGTGTATTATTGACCGCCGAACGGCATGAAACTCTCCATGGAAACAAGAGGCCGACGCCACCAAGTCAAGTCATTCTTTTGCACTAAAACAAACTGAACGAAACTGAACGAAATGTAATAAATGAAAGATGGCTGAGTTCATATCTTACTGCGGAACATTCCAGGCAAAACAATACAGTTGTCATGAGGCAAGCAGCTGACGAACCGCCCACCAGAAAAGTTACATAATGCCCCTTTAAACTGATAATGACGTGGGTTTTTTATTGTTATGAAGTTATCATTTCCCCTCTCGTCTCATGTTCTAATTATCTCTGTTGGAGTGTTTCGACTGGTTCATGAGCCTGAAGTGTCCTTGAGTGAGGAAATTAAACAATTCCCTCTTTCGACGGAAGCGTCTCGGGAGGGGGAGACGTATGTGATTGACTGATTCTACCTCCAGCGGTCTGTCAACATCCGTGAACTTACGTGGTTGTTGCTACTTTACTTTTTTGAAACTTTTAAATGGGATTTGTTTGGTGGTCTGAGGGACTTTGACGAGAATTTAAAAGTGGAACAAGCCGCAGTAGTAAGAGTACTACTAGTAGAAGAAATAGTAGCAGTAGAAGCAGCTGTAGTAGTAATAGTAGTAGCAGTATTATTAGTCGTCGTCATCGTAGTAGTAGTAGTAGTAGTAGTAGTAGTAGTGCAGGGGTTAAAGTATTGAAGTACACTTAAGTATAGTTTTTAAGTATCTGTGTTTTAGTTAAGTACATTTTACAGTGGATACTTTTTACTTTTACTTCACTACATTTGAGAGCAGGTATCTGTACTTTTAAAATTTGTAGTATTATTATGCATTTTTTTCGTATTGAAAGAAAAAAAGAAGAGGAAAAAAACTAAGAAAAAAAGAAGATGAAAAACAAAATACAAAACCAAAGGAAGAAAACAAGAAGAAAAAAAAAACTTAAAAAGGCGGGGCCGTTTCTAGGTTGATTTTTTCCATTTTCTGTCAGTTATAGTGTCGGCCCAGTTATTTTTGTGATTGCTTTTTTCATGGCCGCCAAAAGTACGTTCCAAAGGTAAAAGTACGTTCCAAGTATCCATCTATATTGTCCATGGCAGCAGTTTTGAGGCCCAAGTACATAGTCTTGAAATGGAGTGGGACGGTGGGGTCAAAAACGGACAGGACAGTCTCAAAACACATGATAATGGTTCGCATTCTACTTTTTACTTGTGTAATTAATGTTCTGAACTTGTTAAAGTACTTTTTTCTTGTGTATAATGTTTGGAATTAGACAGAAGTCAAATATGGTCCGCTGCAATTAAAGAAATGTTTTATCAACATTATTATTATTATTGTTATTATTATCATCATTATTGCTATTATTATATTATTTTTAGTAATTAAAGAAACATATTATTATTATTATTGTTAGCAATTAAAACATATTGTTATCATCATTATTATTATCAGCAATTGAATAAACATATTATTATTTTATTATTATCATCATCATCATCATCATTATCATTATCATTATTATTATTAGTCCCAAGTTCTGATCACAAAGAGCCTGATTTAACTCACAATTTTCATTTGATTCAGATTCCTCTCCTTAGTCACATCCAGTGTAAATTAAATAGTAAATATGGGGTAAAACAGTCCTTCTTGGTGTTTTAGAGCCAATTAGAGAGCCACAATTAGCGGCCAAAAGTCTGGCACACTTAAAAAGCGCGAGGAAACACAAAAACATTGTGACTGATGCAAATAAAAAGGTTAAAAAAATGACAAATACGGACCCCTAAAGTACTAGTGTTTATTGTCCATGAAGCATTTATTTAATTGTGACGTATATATTGAATTAGGACATTTCTAAACTCTGAAGCGTCTTCTTCAAATTGAAATATCTCGTTCCAAAGTGCGACAATGTTCGAGCAGCGAAAGTCACATTGGCGCTGTGATCAACGCCGTGTCCGTCAAAGAAACCACTTAAATCACCCTTCAGTCCTCGCTCTCCTTTCATCTGGACATGACAAAACGGGACGAGGTTCCTGACAGTGACCGGACTCTCTCAGAGACAGAACCAGACAAAGGAAACGGGGGTACAATGAGCAAACGACGATAACGATAAAAAAAAAACGGCAGGAGGAGGCGTCTGTGGAGGTGGAAGGATAGACTTTTATCATTTGTGAAAGTCCAGACACTCTTACCGCTTTGTCTGACCTCACTGAAAGTTTTAGTAGGTCAAAATGTGTATGATGTTTCCAAGTTAGTCCATGAAAACATCTGAACATGGAAAAAAACGGCTGTATGGAATGTAAAGAGCGATAAATACAGTTAACAACGGTGTAATACCTCAAAGAGTTCTTCTGTAGATGTTAAAATACAGCAGACGGCGCTAACGTAGCATTAGCATTTAGCCCGCAGCGACTGTTAGCGACCTTGGCTGGTGATACGAATTTGAGTTGTTGGATCACTTTATTGTTCTCCACGTCTTTGTGTCTGTATGTGGTGCAATTGAACTCCTAAAGTGTGTTTGCTCTTGTCGTTGTTGAGCGGTGAGTGACAGAGCAGCTCTTCTACATTGAAATGAATGGATTGTTTTTCCAACGTAATACAACTGAGTTAGTGGGCAGTCCCTCGAACGCTGACTCCTGACTGTATCAATGCTTTGGTTAGGACCGCTTTAGCACTGTCACCTAAAATAAATAAAATAAATAAATTAAATAAATTAAATAAATTAAATAAATTAAATAAATTAAATAAATTAAATAAATTAAATAAATTAAATAAATTAGAATTAAACAAATTAGAATTAAACAAATTAGAATTAAACAAATTAGAATAAATAAATTAGAATAAATAAATTAGAATTAAAATAAAATAAATAAAATAAATAAAATAAATAAAATAAATAAAATAAATAAAAAATAAATAAAAAAAATAAAAAAAATAAAATAAATAAAAATACAATTTGATAAAATAAAAAACATTACATTAAAAAATATATTTTTTATTTCTATTTGTTTTCTTTCTGAACCAGTGTTGTGTCCATTGTTTTGGGTTATACAATATGGAACCAAAGTGTATTCTTTTTCCAAGAAAGTTTGAGGCGTATGTTTTTTTGGCCAAAGTTATACAGTGAATTATTTACACAGACAAGCCATTATTTATTCTTCCCACTCTATTTATTCATGTTATTTGTATTTGCAGTCTGCAGATGCTGTCAGACCCAAAACCGCCAGAAAACGCCACTCAAATGAAGATGATTCTGATTCTGATGTGTTAAAAGGTTATAATGAATGATTTATAAATACGCATAATTACATTTGGCATTTAGGCGGCGTCAGGTGAATGAGGTTGAGTTTTTCCATCTCACAACCAGGAAAGTCCCAATTGACAATGTATATGTAAATACCTCAGTCGTTCCAGCTCGGTTCTCCATAGCAAAAAGAAAATGTACCTTATGTACATTTAAACGTTTTAAGAGTGAATGTGTTTGCCACTCATCCAAGGAGCTTCTTCTATTTCAAGTTTTTAAAGAGATTTGCTATTCAAATATTTTGAGAAAATATAAAATAAAGTAATTTCTGCAGTATAGTTTTTTTAAAAATATTTTTTATTTACTTTTATTTTATTTCGCTTGTACTTAAACAAATATCTGCATATTTGACACGTTTTCGCTATTTTGCTCCTTTAATTATTCAGAATTTTGTTGCCGCTTTATATTATTATTTTATCTTTGTTCTCATATTGTCATGTTTGAGCAATTTCCTTCTTGGATCACTGAAGTTTGTCTAAATTAAGTTTCATTACATAATATTTAGTGATGAAAACAGGACCACAGCTGTTATTCTCTGCATTTCATGGGAATATAAAACCCCAGTTTTGAAGAATTGTATGAAGAAGCTGTTATTTTTTTGGTAATAATCTGAAAATCCATCAGATGCAATGTTGGTTTAAACCGTTTGCACGTTTACCAGGGAGGTCAAGATTATTACATTCATTTGTTCAATCTTACAGCCCGGAAAAGACGAAAATGTAAAAGAACTGTTTTTATCTGGCTGTTTTTGTCACGTTTAGACCTTGTATTCTGTCTTTCAGAGAAGTGCAGTTCATAAAGGGTCGGTCACAAACTGTGAGGAACGAGTACATGTTAGACTACGTTTGACCCGTTCGGCTCTCCACGTTTGTGACCTCGACCCTTTGACGATCAGTTTCCTTCGTCCTTGACGTATGGGTGCCAGTGTGACCCCTCACCCTCCAGGTGTTGACGCCCTCAGGTTTTGACCCTCGCGTCTCCACAGTTTGAGCCCTCGGCTTTTTACCTAAAGTTTAGCGTATCTCCGTGCGTGACTCCCGCGTTGTGTTGACCCTCACCTGCATTTAACGCTCGCCTCCACGTTTGACCTCATCCTCCACGTTTGACCCTCAGTTTCCTCGGCCCACGTTTGCCTCTCGCTCCACGTTCGAGCCCTCACCTCACGTTGGACCGCTCCGACGTCCGCGCCACTGTTTTTGACCGGACCACCCGGACTCGCGTTTCGGCAACATCCCCTTGCACTATCCCCCAGCGTTTTTCTGACCCCATAACGCTTATCCTCCACGTTCGCACCCTCATCTCACGTTTGACCTCGGCCCCACGTAGATGCCCTCATCCTCCACGTTCGACCCCTCGGCCTACAACGTTTGCAGCCCTGGTGCTGCACGTTGACCTCGGCACTCCAGTTTTGAGCCTCGGCCCCCACGTTTGACTCTCATCCTCCACATTTGACCTCGGCCCCCCACGATGGACCCTCGGCCCCCACGTTTGACCCTCATCCTCCACTGACTGTTACTCTGACTGCCTCCCTTCCACTCGGCCTCCACACGTTTGACCTCACAGGCCTCATCGCTAGTTCTTTTTTGACCCTCGCCTCCAGTACCCCTCCCACGTTTGCCGTTTGAGCCTGTCTTCCCTACTGTCTGCCTCCCCTACACCTAGTTTGGACCCTCGGCTTCCACGTTTGACCCTCAGTGTGACCCTCGGCCCCAACGATTCGACCCTCTCCGCACTCACACGTTTCCCTCTTCCCCGTTTGACCCTCGCTCCCGTTACCCGTCAGTTGCGCCCCTCGGCCTCCACGTTTGAGCCACTCGCGACCGCAGCCGGTGTACCCTTCTTCACGTCACGTTTGACCTCATCCTCCACGTTCGACCCTCTATCCTCCACGTTTGACCAGTCATCCGTCTGCCACAACAACAGTTTACTGTTTCTGCCGTCTCCGTGGGCGGACAGACGGCCCTGTTCGCCTCTGCCGGGGGGCCGTACTCACGTTGGTGTTGTTCACTGGCGGTTTGCGCGCCTCACGCCGCCGCCGCACGTCCGCGAGCACGTGCCGAACTTGGACCAGGCTCCCAGCTGCCGTCGTGGCTCTGCGGCTCCTGGCCTCGTCCTCCAGATGCAGTGGCCCTTGAAGCACCACTGAGGGAGGAGGCAGACGGCGAGGGTGAACATGGAGACGTAGCGCTTTGGGCCACAGTGAGGAACCTTCTCTTACGCATGGAACAAGACACAGGGACAAGTTACAGGTCTTATCTGTGGAGCGTGTGTGTGTGTATTCAAAAGCACTTGTACTGGAAGGGCAGACAGTATAACAGTCACAGTTTAATGCCACAATGTGGACATTCCAGGCAAAGCAATGACAGCTCCATGAAAGCAAAGCAGGCGGTCTTCAGAAGGACTCACCAGGACTAAACCAGGACTAAACAGGTCTAACCCAGGTTAACCAGGACTAAACCAGGTCTAAACCAGTCTAAACCAGTCTAAACCAGGACTAAACCAGGACTAACCATGTAAACCAGGACTAACCAAGGACTAAACCAGGGATAAACCAGACTAATCCAGGACTAATCCAGGACTAAACCAGGACTAAACCAAGGTCTGAACCAAGTCCTAAACCAGGGGGTCTAAACCAGGACTAAACCAGGTCTAAACCAGGACTAAACCAGGACTAAAACAGGTTAAACCAGGTCTAAACCATGTCTAAACCAGGACTAAACCAGGTCTAAACAGTCTAAAACCAGGTCAAACCAGGTCAAACCAGGTCTAAACCAGTCTAAACCAGGTCCAAACCAGGACTAACCAGGTCTAAATCAGAACTTAACTCTTAAACGCTGCACAAAAAGGACAATCTTTAAATAATCTCAATAAACTGAAGCTTTTCTGTGTGTGAAGGAGCTCGACTCTCGATGGTTCTGATCTGTAGCAGACGTCATATTCAGGGTTCTATTTTGTCTCGTCAATTTATCATCAGTTTGAGTCTCTTTTGATTTCCAGCCAAAGCGAAGTCCACTTTTCAGAACGTACAGAGAGAGCCGGAGCAGGTCAAGGTCAGAGGTTCAAGACGGTGTGAGGAGCCGACTAACAGACACATCATAACGACCTCATTAAGGCTCTAGGAAGGAGAGAAAGAGGGGAGACCAAGGAGACGGGGAGAGAGGGGGTAGACGGGTGACAGGGGTGACGGGGGAGAGATGGGGGAGACGGGGGAGGCAGGGAGACGGGGGAGACAGGGGTAGACGGGGTGACGGAGGGGAGACGGGGAGAGGCAGGGAGACGGGGAGACGGGTGAACGGGGTGACGGGGGAGGCATGGAGAACGGGGAGGAAGGGAGACGGGGGAGACGAGGGTGAGGGGGAGACGGGAGGCAAGAGACGGGGGAGGCAGGGGTGACGGGGGAAATGGGGGTGAGCGGGGGAGACGGGGCGAGACGGGGGGGGGGTGGACGGGGGTGACAAGGGAGACGGTGGGAGGCGGGAGACGGGGTACGGGGGTGACGGCGGGATGGCAGGGAGACGGGGGAGACGGGTGACGGGGGCCACGGGAGAGACGGGGGAGGCAGGGAGACGGGGAGACTGGGGTGACGGGGGACGGGGAAGGGGGGGAGGTGGGGTGACGGGGGACGGGGAGGGGAGACGGGGGAGACGGGGGTGACGGGTGGGGGAGGACGGGAGGGTGACGAACGGGAGACGGGGGGACGGGGGAGACTGGGACGGGGACTGGGGTGACGGGGAGACGGGGGTGAGGGGGTGACGGGGGAGACGGGGAGACGGGGGGGACGGGGTGACGGGGGGGGGGAACGGGGAACTGGGTGACGGAGAGACAGGAGAGACGGGGGAGACCTGGGTGAAGGGGGACGGGGGGGACGGGAGACTGGGTGACGGGGGAGACGGGGAGACGAGGGAGACTGGTGAGCGGGAGAGACGGGGAGACGGGGGAGACTTGGATGACGGGGGGATGGGGAGACTGGGTGATCGGGGGAAAACGATGGGAGACTGGGTGACGGAGAAACGGGGAGACGGGTGAGCGGAGAGAACGGGGAGAGGCAGAAGTGACGGGGGAGACGGGGGAAGACGATGGAGGTGGGGAGGCGGGGGGACAGGGTGACAGGGGAGAGACGGTGTGAGGGGAGAAGGGGGAGACGGGGGAGAGGGAAAAGAAAAGGAAGAGAGAAATAGGGCCAGTACTAAACAAAGAAAACTGAAGTGACAGAATGAGAGAAGGATTGGGAGAAAAAGGGAAAGAGAGACAAAGTAAAGGGCTTTATGACTATTATTTTAGTTTAATCGAATGCTGAAGCTCTGCCATCAGCTGGTCTCGAGTCGGGGGTCCATCACCATTAAAAAACATCTTTCATCTCAACCCTGAAAATGTGACCGTATTATAGTTATCAATCATTACGTTGCAGGATTTTTCACTGAGCCGTGACAAGGTGGAACACATCTTTCGTCTGCTGGTTCTTTGTTTTGAACAAATTGTGTTGTTGCTAAACCTTTCGGAGATGTTTGTATTATTTATAATTAGTTTATTTAGTCGTTAATGACAATTTGACAAGTTGGTACGGCAACAAAACCACAGAAAGTGCAGAAAACCACACTTCAGAACCATATTAATACAACCAATGACCAGACCCGACTTTAACTAATCAATTCCGATCCATGACACAACTTTTAGTTTGAACACAATTGTCATTTCTTTAGTTTTGTTCATGTTCAGACCGAGTTGGAGGACGCGAGAGGAGAACAGAAAGAGTGACATACTTTCCCCGGCGCACACTCCGTCCCGTCCACCGGGGGGCCCTTCTTGGTTTTGCAGAAGTACTGGTTGTCCGGGTGACTGCACCACAACTGCTTGCACGGGTCGTATGTCCGGAACTAAGAAAGAACAAAAAAAACACACATAACAACAACAACATTCCTTTTTCTGCAGATTTACAAATAAAGTGTGTCATTGACGGAAGTGTTTACGCACAATAACACCATAAAACACCTTTATTTTGTCCAACGACGGTTTAAACTGTGAGAAAAGTGCGTCAGTTAAAGCGTCAACTGTCTCTGTGTCGCACGCTGATGACATCACAGAGGGATTCCAGCTCTACTTCCTGTCATTTTAAACTGTTATTTGTCAAAATGTCGTCACAAACTGCAACTTAACGGAAGTAAAACTGTGATGAACATTTACAGAAGGTTCTACACTAACAAACTGAGTCCGAATTAGAAAAACGGGAGAACCTTTAATGTGCACTTTAAAACCTAAATTGTTTGCTTTGGATGAATATAAATAGATGAAATGGAAAAAGTCACATGTTACACTTTATCATAGGAATAAAAATCTCTAGTTCCAAAAACGTGGGCAATTTTCCACATGGATCTACTGACCTTCTCCCCATCTCAAGTGCTCTGAACGTGGAGATAGAGATGGGCTCATGGAGGACAAATTGGATTCTTTTGCTACTATTGTGCTAAAGGTTATTGCCTATTCCAGTGCGGACGCGGGTCGACACAGAGGGTTACGCTGAAGGCGCTGGGTGACCGTTTAACTGATGTTATGAGTCGAGATGCGGAGAACGTTTATACACAGATGACTTTCCATTGAATTGAGACGGGGGGCCGAGGCATAACTTAACCTTGTCGTGTCTTTGTCAAGGTTCAAGGAGTTGGCTTGTTCCGGCCACTTGCAGCTGTGGTTTGCATAAGTGAGGGTCGCGGGGTCATTTCTCTTCATACATCCACTCACCTGAAGGACGCATTTATGCGCTGCTTGTGTGGCTTTGGCCTTTAAACTTGCTCTAGAGCCTTTGCTCGTGTTCTACAACTTCAAATAATGCAGCCTGTTCACAGAAAAACACACATAACTATCACGCGTTCAAGCAGCTGACGTACATCGCTGTTAGGTTGATTTTAGTACTCCATCTAATGGCAGCAGAGAGAATTACCATGGGGAAACAAACAAAAAGCTAGCTGGGCCCTAAAATATTTTGTACGCAGTAAAAGTGTTGGAAAGTGTCTAATCGGAGTAATGTATTCTGAATACTTAGATAGTAGAAAAAGATCAGTTGTATCATCTGGAGACTGTTTTAGAAAAACAAGAGTCATTCTCATCTGTGGATCTAGAGAACTCAGATACTTATCTTACCTGATAGGCCCTGCCCACTAATAATAGCCTGTCCTATTTATCTATTTGTTTGCATTGTGAGTTTCACTGAGAATCTTCTTTTGTTACTCTAACCCAGTCCCCAAACTTTTTCCTGTAAGGGCCACATAACTTTCCCTTGTCTGATGGGGGGCCAGGTCAGTTTGAACAGAAAAAGTGTGACGATCGCAGGGTGCCTAAAATGAACATGTATTGTTTTCCAGAAACAATACATGCCCTAACCTAACCCTAACCAAATATGAAAACCCTTCCGAGATCAAATGACCCTCTTGGGTTCTTCACAGAAAAAAAGTTTGTGTTGTCTGCACAGTCTTGGGTCAAAGTTCAGCTTCAGTTGTCAGAGCAGAATCTATGACTCATATGAGCATGAATAATGCGTCTCTTGTATTGTTCAGGGGGCCGGGTCAAATGTGGAGGTGGGCCGTAGATTGAGGACCACTGCTCTAACCTGATGTACCTGATTGGTACTCATCAGTGATGGGGGAGCTGTGGCCAGCTAACTATGGGATTTTGATGGCCCATTACAGGACTATTGGGGTAACAAAGAAGATTAGTCCAATATATTGTTAAATTTTCAGAGGAAAAACACCCGCATTATGTAATCATTTGCTCAGTTTGTAATTAGATCTGGCTTATTACAAAATGGGGTTTATTTATTCATCAATTACACAACCTCAACTCATTTTCCACATTTTCGCCCCCTGCAGGTTTAAAAATCCCAAACCTGGGATGCCTGTCATACACCGAGGACACTGTGAATAACATCATTACTTTTTTCAACAGCTAATTAAGTTTGTCAGAGTTATGAAAAGAAGGCATTTCAAGACTTCACATAATCAGCAGAAGCTTTAGTAAGAATATTTGAAACGCTGGTTTATTCAAGCAGCGTTGGGTCTGGAAACTTACGGCTGTGCACATTTTGTACCCGACGCCGAAGTCGAAGCGGCACTGCTCGTCCATGGAGTAGTTGATCCCGGGAAGCTCGGGCTGTTTGGGCCATTTGTGCTCGAACGGGTCGTCCAGGAGACAGTCGTACGAGCTGCAAGAATAACAGCATGGCACGGAAGACGCTTGCATGAGGCATAAGCAAAGGTTTCAGATGAACGTGACCCTAACCCTGACCCTAACTCTAACCCTGACCCTAACCTGACCCTAACCCTGACCCTGATCCTAACCCTAACCCTGACCCTGACCCTACCCTGACCCTGACCCTAACCCTGACCCTGACCCTAACCCTGACCCTGACCCTAACCATGACCTGCCTAACCATGACCCTACCCTGACACCTACCCTGACCCTGACCTAACCCTGACCCTAACCATACCCTGACCCTACCGACCCTGACCCTAACCATGACCTTGACCCTAACCCTGACCCTAACCATGACCCTGACCCTACCCTAACCCTGACCCTGACACCTACCCTGCCTGACTGACCCTAACCTGACCCTAACCCTAACCCTGACCCTAACCCTGACCCTAACCCTGACCCTGACCCTGACCCTAACCCTGACCCTGACCCTACCCTGACCCTGACCTGACCCTACCTGACCCTACCCTAACCTGACCCTAACCCTGACCCTGACCCTAACCATGACCCTGCCCTGACCTGACCCTGAACCCTAACCATGACCTGACCCTAAACCATGACCCTGACCCTAACCCTGACCCTAACCATGACCCTGACCCTAACCATGACCCTGACCCTAACCCTGACCCTAACCCTAACCCTGACCCTAACCATGACCCTGACCCTGACCTAACCTGACCCTAACCCTGACCCTAACATGACCCTGACCCTAACCCTGACCCTAACCATGACCGCTGACCCTACCCTAACGCTGACCTAACCCTGACCCTGACCCTAACCCTGACCCGACCCTAACCCTGACCCTAACCCTGACCCTGACCTAACCTAACCCTGACCCTAACCCTGATCCTAACCCTAACCCCGACCTGACCCTAACCCTGCCTAACCTGACCCTGACGCTAACCCTGACCCTGACGCTAACCCTGACTCTGATCCTAACCCTGACGCTAACCGACCCTGAACCTAACCCTGACCCTAACCATGACCCTAACCCTGACCCTAACCATGACCCTAACCCTGACCCTAACCCTGACCCTGACCCTGACCCTGACCCTGACCCGACCCTAACCCTGACCCTGACCCTAACCCTGACCCTGACGCTAACCCTGACCCTGAACCCTAACCCTGACCCTAACCCTGACCCTGAACCTAACCCTGACTCTGATCCTAACCCTGACCCTGACCCTGACCCTGACCCTGACATTTTGATTTAATAATGTTGTTGATCATTAAAAATGTCTTTTGGAATGTGTTATACTCCTGATAACGATGATAAAAATCCAACTGTCTTAATGGTCGACTAGCAGTGCAGTGTCAAGCTCCTGCAGCGGGACCAGTGGTGCAATAAACCAGGTCCAAACCAGGTCTAGACCCTGTAGGACTCACTGTATGTATCTGTTGAGCTCCTGTTTGTTGCAGCGGGACCAGTGGTGTAATAAACCAGGTCCAAACCAGGTCTAGACCCTGTAGGACCAATGTACCAGGTCTAGACCCTGTAGGACTCACTGTATGTATCTGTTGAGCTCCTGTTTGCTGCAGCGGGACCAGTGGTGTAATAAACCAGGTCCAAACCAGGTCTAGACCCTGTAGGACTCACTGTATGTATCTGTTGAGCTCCTGTTTGCTGCAGCGGGACCAGTGGTGTAATAAACCAGGTCCAAACCAGGTCTAGACCCTGTAGGACTCACTGTATGTATCTGTTGAGCTCCTGTTTGCTGCAGCGGGACCAGTGGTAGCGGTGGAAGGCGGCTTGGACCAGAGGAGCCATGATGCTGCCCATCGTGGTCTCGTCGGCGCAGCGGTTTCCCTGGCCGTCGTGCTCCATGCCCAACCTGAGAAAGGCACAACCCGTTTACACAGGAAAATCCCAAACTGGCAACTTTTAAATGAGGACAACGTGATGGCCGCTGCATTGTTGTTTCACTTTGACGACACTACGACACACACAAACAAAACGGGGGAAAACCAGAGCAGTCTCTCGACACTTTCGGCAGCAAAGCAGGAGAAAAACAGAAAACAGTTCAAAAGGTGTGGGAACGTCTGTGAATTCCAAATTGTTCCTCGCGTCTTTGATTACGCGCGATATGCTCTTAACGCTCGTGCGCTTTCAGCAGGTAATACCGCTCATTGTTCTGGCGTCTTTCCCGTCATGGCGAGTTACCGGGGCAAGCGCTGCTCTGGGGCCTGAGGGAAATCACGGAGTAAATGCTAGTAAAAAGTCCATTGTGCTTCGTTTGCCTCTTCTACATGTCAACCGAGATGCTTTTGTCCATGCAGGAAAAGCTATAGCCAACATCTCGTGAACGCTGCCGCGAACTGTAGCCACGTGAGCGGAAGCGAGCGACCGTCTCGACCGCTGCGTGCAATCGTCGTCTTCAGATGATGACTGAAGGGTCGCTACACGTGGGCCGCCGATCAAATGAACAAAGGAAGAAAAAACGAAGGACCTTCAATTTCTAAAACGTTGTCCAGACGACCAGGGCCGGTTCGAGGCATCAGGTGGCCCAAGACAAGATTTTGATTGTGGCCCAATAAATACATATATGGACATAAGACTTGAGGCTCCATGGAGATGTCACTGCTTTACCTGGAATGTTCCACAAAATGACATGAAACTTAGCAACCATGGATGTAGGACTGAAAATAGATAAGTTCAGACCATACTGTGTTCCATTCACCTTCTCACAGCTCCCTACGGTACGTTTCCAAGGCGAAAAGAAAAAAATTATACGTGGAAAATGTCCGGAGCAAATCAGAGAAACCAACGTACTGCACCACAGTCCGTTTAAATTAGAGCCACGGGAAACATGAAGGTCTAAAATGAGATGAATGAAAGAGAAACGCTGCGTGAGACCCATCAAGCAAATTCACAAGTTGTTCTTTTCGCCCAGAACATCCAGGTCATTTACACACAATTGTAATGGAGTGGAAAGGAAAGTGCTGCCATGATCAGAAGGAGTGTGGCGAAGGTGGAAGAACATTAAAAAGAGCGCCAAGCATAACCACCTGATGATGTCATGAGGTGGAGTTTATTTCATTGTTGTTTGTAGTGAGTTATATTATAAATGTGTTATAAAACAGACTCTGTAAACAGAACGATGTAGTCTAAAGGTTCCATACGTTACCATATTTAAGGGAGGAATTAGCGTTAGCCTCCAGAGACCGAGACAGCTAGCTCGGCTCGTTGCTAAGCGCCTGTCCTGTGGAAACCTTCTACAACATCTAAATATGGAATTCGGCTCCAAATTAGCCGCTACAACAGCTAGCCACGATTGGCTTCACTGGGCTGGATCCAGACAATATGGCCCCATTTAGTCCATTAAATGAATGGGATAGAAAGTTTACATAAGTACCAGACTGCATGTGGAGCTCCTGGAAATGATTTGTTTTCATTCAAACATTTATTCATTTATGCTTTTCTTATGTCACTGACAAACCGATGGTGGGTGGAAACGTGCCCAGATGGTGTAATATTATGTAAAAAAAAAAACGGGCCCATTACTCACACGTGCCCGGTCTCGTGTGCCACCACAAACGCCGAGGAAAAGCCGTCTTCGTGGTTGAGGGTGCAGCTCCTCAGAGGGTGGCACATCCCCGTCACCGGCGCGTAGCCTGAAAAAACACCACAAAAGCACAAGGAAAAAAGAGTAATAATCAAGAAGTGATGAGCTTTCCACCGCGTAAAACCACCAGAAAATGGCAATTAAATGTGAAAAGATGGAAGGACTATGAGCGAAAGGGACACAGGGCATGCACTGACGAGGTTTAGATCCAAAATATATGAATATAGGGGCTTTTGATTAAAGTCACACGATCAATAGGTAATAACCTTTACGTTTAATGAGGATTTATGAAGAATGAAGATGTGGAGCTGATATTTAACTGGTATTTATGGGAAATTAAAGGCAAATCTTATATTGTGGGAAAAACTGCGCTCAAAACAGTTTTTAGTAGATTCATTTTGTACAGAATACTAATTATTCCAACCGATTTACATTGTTTGTGAGACCATTTAAATTCTCTAAATTGAGACTCTAAATGACTTTCCTGCTTAAATAAAGGTCAATAAAATAAACTGAATTTCCCACAATATTCAAACTTGTTGTCGTGTACGGAAATATCGTTTGTTTCATCAGATTTCTTACTCTTGAGTTTTAAAATTTGTATTCAAAATTTAAAGAAAAAAGTGTCCATGTGGTTTTCTCAGTTTGAAAAATCCAAAGGAAAATTTCACTTTTTTTAACTTTCAGTGTGTAGATTTTGCTTTGAAAAAATTGCCAAGATTCACTCACCAAAACTGGGCTAAATTTGCGTGTCTGATGTATTAATTTATTTACTTATTTGAACTTTTAAACTGAGATAACATAATGACAAAATTATACTGCCAAAATCAACGAAATTCAAGGTGAAAAATTTGCCAGCATTTAAATTCAATACCTGCTTGAACAAATTATTTTCCATTTAAGTTATTATTTTATTGTTTCTATATTTTTTTTCATTTTCAGTTTAAAAAAATCAAAAGGAAAATTTTACTTTTTTAAACATTTAATGCGTTGATTTTCAAGCCTTCAAATTCCGCCAAGTGTCAAATGTGCAAAATGGAAAAAATTTGCAAGATTCACAAATGTTTTGATCAAAACGATGCTGAATTTGAGGGTTTGAAATCAAATATTACAAACAATATTTAAAAGGTAAATTTATTTGTATTTATTACTTATTTGAATTTTTTATCTGCGAAAACATACTGGGAAAAGTATACTGCCAAATCCTGCAAAATTCAAAGTCAAACATTTGCCAGAATTTAACATTCAACATCTGCTTAATCAAATTATTTTCCCTTTAAGTTATCATTTCATTTTTTTTTTCATTTTCAGTTTAAAAAATCAAAAGGAAAATTTTAAGTTTTTAACATTTAATGCGTAGATTTTCAAGCCTTCAAATTCAGCTGTCTGGTGTCAAATTTTCTGTGAAAAAAATTGCAAGATTCACTCATTTTAGATCAAAATTATGCTTAATTTGAAGGTCTGATGACCAATATTTAAAAGGCGATCATTATTTGTATTTATTTACTTATTTGAACTTTTAATCTGAGAAAACATAGTGAAAAACTGCCAAATTCAGTGAAATTCAAAGTGAAAAATTTG
Source organism: Chaenogobius annularis (assembly GCA_015082035.1). Taxonomy (NCBI): domain Eukaryota; kingdom Metazoa; phylum Chordata; class Actinopteri; order Gobiiformes; family Gobiidae; genus Chaenogobius; species Chaenogobius annularis. The sequence continues at coordinate 398,434 of BJKM01000426.1, read as the reverse complement.
CCAGCATTTAAAATTCAACATCTACTTAAACAATTAATTTTCCATTTAAGTTATTATTTCAATTTTTTTTTTTTCATTTTTAGATAAAAAAATTGGTCTGACAATGATTATTACAAACAATATTTAAAAGGCGATCATTATTTGTATTTATTTACTTTTTAGAAAACATACTGAAAAAATACAAGTGAAAAATTTCATTCAAGATTCTGCCTAAACAAATAATTTTCCGTTCACGTGTGCCTTGAATGTGACAAAAACAAACTTCCAAAAATCGGTCTAAACTACTGAAACGTTGCAGCTTTCACCCGGAGGTAAAAACGGATGGAAGCAGAAGCACAAACATCAAACATAACTCGATCAGAGCTGTGCAGCGATCCGGCGCATTTACGGCCCGTTTTCCGCAGCCGATTCATCTCGTTCTCTTTTGGCAGATTTTCCAGAACTTTCCGTCATGCTCATGGATATTAGAAGACTTTTTGGCATGCAGATAAAAAGCAGAGGATGCAGCGGGCAGACAGCTGAGCGAATGTGCATGGCTGTTATGTACGTGATGGGTTGTACTTTATTAATAATGATGATGATGGTGGACAGTAGATGATGATGATGATGATGAAGAGCATGAAAAGCCAAACGCATTGCTTTGTAAAGGGATGTAACAAAAACATCACAAAATCTAGCAGTAATATTAGGAACTTTTACAAAATGATAAATGACACGCTTCCATATCGACATGCGCTGTTATTTTGCAGCAGGTAAACTACATTTCCCATGATCCTTTGCGCCGTTTCAGTGTAGACAACATGAACAAGTGAAGATTCTACTTTGAAACAGTATAATTAAGAACTTTTCCCATCAGTTTATTGAGAAGCAGCTCAAAATACATAAATAGAAAAGGTTTTAATCAATGTTTATGGGCAGAACCTACAATTTTATAAAGCAGGAGTAGCAATTCTATAAAACCGTCATACAATATTGAGAAGCATTTTCCTTTATGGCACAGGAATAGCAAAATGGAGGTGACCGTCACGTGTTTTCAAGGGTTTTCAACAGACATCAGACCAGAATGTCAATGATTTGAAGTCTTCAGAACAAAAAAATAAGCAACAATTTTGAATTTCCATGGGAGAAATTTGAGTATGGTCCATATTTGAGTATAATTCATATATCCAAGTGTTAAACTATTGTGGGGTCAAGTCTTTGTGCAGGATTTTGCCAGTGTAGTTTAGAATATTTTAAATGAATATTGTAAAATAAAACAGCAAATGTTGGTTTTCAATAGCCAAAATGATTAAATTTTTCTATATTTTTTTGATATTCTGAGGTTAATCCCAGTTTCCACATCAATTACGCATTTTTAAATTGCCGGTAGCAATTTAGTCATGAAACAAGACGCAACTGTAATTTATTTTATAACAATATAATGAAATATAACGCTGTAAACAACTGCATCGACCAGGAAACATGGTTAGCACTTTCTTGGTAATAATTTGGGAATGCAAAGTGCAACCAACATGACTGCGTTTTATTTTATTTTTTATTTTTTTTTATTTTTAAAGAGGCAGGTTATAACATCATACTATTGTTACATCCCTCGCACGTTCTTTATCTGCCGGACATGACACGCTGCACATCGCAACATATCAGGCAGCAAATCATTAAAACAATAAAAATCTAATTTGTTAGGTGGAGATTAGCCCTCAGCAGTAAAGCCATATCGACAAAAGATCATTATTACAACTCAAATTTGTTAGGTGAAGATTAGCCCTCAGCAGTCAAGCCATATTAACAAAAGATCATTATTACAACTCCATAAGTGAACTTTTTAAGTGGCGAAACACGAAACACGTGTGATTGCCATTTAGACACAATGTGGTGAAAAGGTGTGTTCTGCATTTGATAAACCATGGCCGGGAGTGAAATCTAACTGATAGGTAGAGTGCAAAAAGTTAAAGTCAGTAAATAAAATATGGGCTTTAAATTGGACATATTGTACATAATTTGGCTTTATTGACTTTTAAACGTGCTCTTGGTCACCTTGGCATTTGATTACATAATACAAAATTTGGAAGACAAAGACAAGTGAATAGATTTGTATTAGAGCGTCCTCTGCTGACAGCAAAAGGCATGAACCCATAAAAAAGCATTGGAGTAGCAAAAGGCCCATCATTTTAAAGGTTTTTTTTTGAGCTTTTAACCATGTTACAACAGTGTTACCTCATTAAAAAAACAATACCTGGAGATGTTTTTAGCCTCATTCATGCTTGTTTACGAGTTCCTTTGGCTCTGAGCCTCAAGAAACACATAAACTTCTCCCGTGCCGTTTTCATTCCAGAAAATGTTCTGTGTGTTTTACATTACATGTCAGGGCAAGCTATTCAGTTTATTTCCCCGTGGTAATCCCCCCTGCTACCAGGAGTTGGCGAGCTTACACAAAGGAAATGCCTGACTGAAGGAAAGTAATGCATGCTTTTCAAAGTGTAAATTATTTTAAGTTCTAAAACATGAAATGCCAACAAAAACGAATTTGAGCGTGCGTTTAAAGGCCAATAACGACACAAATGATGGATGATACGTGTCTTATAATATGTCCGTGTATTATAATACGTACCCTTTAATACGTCGTGTGTTATAATACGTGTTATAAGTCCTTTAATACGTCCGTGTGTTTATAATACGTTCCTTAATACGTCCGCTACGTCATTAATACGTGTCCTTTATTAACGACGCGCGTTATAAGTGTCCTTATACGTCTGCGGTATAATACGTTCCTTTAATACGTCTGCGCGTTATAATACGTGTCCTTTAATACGTCCGCGCGTTATAATGTGTCCTTTAATACGTCTGCCGCGTTAAATACGTGTCCTTTAAATACGTCCGCGCGTTATAATACGTGTCCTTTAATACGTCCGCGCGTTATAATACGTGTCCTTAATACGTCCCGCGCGGTTATAATACTGTCCTTTAATACGTCCGCGGTTATAATATGTGTCCTTTAATACATCTGCGGGTTCCCTGGACGTCTATATTTATCCTGGGAATGTCGCGCCCGGCAGCTAAACTCGGCGGACGGCGTGTGAAGTCCGCGCTGACCCCGGGCCTCCTCTGATGCCACTCCCGGAGACGGAGGTGTGATGGCGGTCTGTTATGGACACACTCCGCGCTGCCACGGCAACGCTCAGGTGGGGGCAGACGTGGCAGGTACGCGCGCACAGTTACACGTCCAGTTAGCACGGCGCTGGGAGAAGGTTCAGCCGTCGGGTCGCGGGCAAATGTTTGCCAAAGGCCGCTTCGTTTGGGAACGCGCGTAAAGGTTTAGGCGAGTTTCGCTCAAATCGAGAAAGTGCGTCCGTGGGTTTCAAAAACGATGGAAAATTTGGATTGTTCCCATAGCGATTAACAACTTAAAACACAATATTATAGCTTTTGAGGGGGAAAAAGTGCTCGAAATGAAGCCGAAACACATGAATACTTCAAAATCCTGAGCGAAATCCTTAAACAAAAGCGTTAAAGCTGCGCCACGGAATATTTCTACTTTGCTTGGAATATCCCACAGTATGGCATTAAATGTGTGTATCTCGCATGCGCTCAATTCACCAAAGTGTTTTTCTTGCGCCAAAACACATAGAAAAACATGCATTCTTACTGTGAGTCGGCGCGCTCCTCCACAGATCTGACCTGTGACTTGGCCTGTTGGCGACCACCTGTCCGTCTCCGTGAAGACAGAGAAGTTTAACGCCGTACTGTGGAACATTTCAGGCAAGTTAACGTTGGATTTTTGTGTATGCTTGTTGTGTTCAGTGGCGGAAAGTAACGGTACTTTAAAAATAAAATTTACAGGGGATACTTTTTACTTTTACTTTACTGCATTTGAGGGCAGATATTTGTACTTTCTACTTCACTCTGTAGGGGGGATTTTTTTAGCACGTTCAAGACAATGGGTTCCAAAAATAGAAATAAAAATATTGAAATTTAGATAAATATTGTGAATGTTTTTCTTTTAAATAATACAAAATTTGAATATTGAGTTTGTTGTTTATAGTAAAAAATGCTACAAAAAAAGCAGATCAAAAATAAAAATGAAAAAAAAAGTGATTCTAATAAGTTTTGTCTGATAGTTAAACCTCAACTAATACGTGAAAAATGTATCGACATAATCATTTTTGTCGATATATCGCGCACAAATTGTTGACCCAAAATCAGCCCAAATCTTGATCAAAATCTCTACATCTGGAAATCTGGGCGAAATACTTTGACTTTCATTGGGTTCTTTGGTACTTTCAACTTTATTTTCGCGGTTGCCAGGTCGCACAAAATGTCCCCAACACTCTTTCAATAAATTGTGTTGATACAATAAAATAAAATAACTACAGATAGATTCGACTTTAGATTTTAGATAGATTAGATTTACCAACGGCTTTGCAAAACCCAAACAGTTCTGAACCAGAATTAAACTAAGACTAGACTAGTACCAGAACTAACCCAGAATCAAAACAGGTCTAAAACAGAATCCAACAAGGACTAAACCAAGACCAAACCAGGTCTAAACTAGTGCTAACCCAGAATTGGACCAATAAACAAGATTATTATAATTTTTAAACATTTGTAAAATAGGTCGTGGGCCGGATAAAGTCGCGTGGCGGGCGTGATTTGGCCCCCAGGCCTTATGTTGACAATGACTAACGCACCGTTTCCTTTGTCCGCTGTTAAGAGTGTTGAGTGTCTTTGGCGTGTATTTCAATGGTGTTTTAAGTCATTGGTCAGCTCACGGGTACGATGACAACATGAATGACATGATGACAACATGAATGACAACATGACATGAATGACAATGACATGACAACATGACAACATGAATGACAACATGAATGACAACATGAAAGACAACATGAATAACATGAAAGACAACATGAATGACAACATGAATGACAACATGAATGACAACATGAATGACAACATGAATGACAACATGAAAGACAACATGAAAGACAACATGAAAGACAACATGAAAGACAACATGAATGACAACATGACAACATGAATGACAACATGAATGACAACATGACAACATGACAACATGAATGACAACATGAATGACAACATGAATGACAACATGACATGACAACATGAATGACATGAATGACAACATGAATGACACATGAATGAATGACAACATGAATGACAACAATGAAACATGAATGACAACATGAATGACAACATGAATGACAACATGAAACAGTTACAGTAAATGCCGTCGGCCTCATTATCCTCATGAGTCACACGATCTATATTGTCAATGTACCCACTTATTTTTGAGCATAAAAACGTTTAAAAAGACTCAATAGATAGAAACGAAAGTATATAAATCATATAAAGTAGTTAAAAGTACAATTTTCCGTCTGTTTGTTGCCTGAATGTTCCGGCGCGTGGCATTAAGCGTATCCATCTTGTGTCCGTATTCTAGCCGTGAGCGGGCTTGCCTCTCCACAGATCTGACCGTGGGGACGAGCAGGCGCAGACCCCCCAGCCTGAAAAGATTGCGCCATTGAGAGTCTCGGTTCACGGCTGAAACGTCTCGAGTTGATGTTTTGGGGCGGAGTTTCAAATTCTGACACTTTTGACAGTCATTTACAGAAAAGTCCAAAAGAAAATGACTTTAGGATTTAAGCGCGAGTGGAACCTCAGCAATGACATACTTCACAATAAACAGAAGGGGGCAGCAAAGTAATTTTTTTATTTTATGAGGCTTGATTCTCCCTTAAAGGACACATATTACGCATTATTTGTGTCGCTATTGGACTTTGAACATGCTTTTGTACCTTTGCGTTGGCATTTCATGTTTTAGAACGTATCAAATGTATCTACGGAAACCACACAAGCTAGCTTTCCCCGACACGCTAAGCCAAGCATGTATTGCACGTTACAGGCTTGTCGAAGCTTGCCAAAGCCCGGTGGTGACGGTGCCGTGATCTGGCGACAGAAATGCTCCGAGTCTGGTGAGAATCTATGGACCTCCAGATCTCTGTGACGCCACAAAACGAGGACATTTGAAGACAAGTGTTTTTGTGAGGCTTCAGAGCAGAGAAGACGAGCTCGTTATCAGGGTTAATGAATGTGACGAAGCTAAACACGACTCCAGGTATGGTTTTCATCCTTTTAACATGATTAAAAGCTCAAACAAGTCGATTTAGCATAAAATACGTGGTTGAAACCATTTGAATCTTTTCCATTGAAATAATTTTCCACTTTGAAACGTCCAAATACTCAGTGAATATTACGTATATATTTTACATATATATTCAGGCGATATATTTACTTATAAGTGCACTATGCGTCTTTTCTGGTGGAGCGTACGGCGGAATGTTCCACAGTCGGCCAATAAACGTTTATATCTCTATGGAAACAAGCATGTGACCGGACGCCACCAGACCATTTTACCGGTCAGATCTCTGGGAATAACAGTAATAAAAATCATGTTTTTAAAGGATATATTTGAGGGATTAAAACACAAGCGCAATGAAATAAATGCAAGACAGATAAGTTGAATGTCTTACTGAGGAACATTCCAGGTAAAGGAATGGCATCACCATGGATACAAGCGGTCGGCAGGTCAGAAAAAGTGCACCTTTCGCACCTTTTACCCACCTCGGATTCAACACCAGTTCTGTTTTTTCACTACATGCCAAAAAAACTCCAGATATTTCACACATGGACATGACAAGGCTTCATTTAGACAAATACACAAAAAACAACTTTCAAATTTGTTGGTTTCGCCTTACCTGGCCACACCTTTTCTGTTTTTTTGTGAATGAAAAGTAGCAGCGGTCTGCACAGTCCCAGATCGAGTGCGATACAGTACCTTGCATACCTGCGGGGCCAAAGTCTTGCCTGGTGAGAAAGATGGCGTGGTCGTGGTACTCGGCGTGCTCCGGGTCGCGCCGCTGCTGCGTGTTCGCCCAGCGGCACACCTGCTCCAGGGAACGCGACGGGTTCCCGCGCTCGATCAGGCTGATGGACTGCGACGGGGGAGGGGGCAGAAAGAGGCGTGAGAACGGCGCTGGAAGTGTCGCGGTTGGGCAATATCGACAAAAAAAAAAAACGGCGGAAAATGGAGGAGTCCGGATGTGACGCAACAACAACAACGCGGGGAAACTTGAAACGGAGTGATTTGTGAGCTTTGTGAGTGACAAGTCAAAGGCGAATAAAGCAAAAAAATATTAAAAAATTACAGGTATGTTTTTGATGAAGGCTTTAATTTAAAAGTGATGCTGTAATTTTAAAAGTGAATTAAAACGCCCTGGTTTTTCATACTTTACGATGTTTTCCTTATGCATTTAATCACAATAAATTTGGTAGTTGAAGTGTCTTGGCCAATGGCACAATGAGCATCGTTCATTTATGGATTAAAAACAGAAGTTCAAAAAACAGAACGTCTTTACACGTTTTAGTTGCAGTTTGTGATCAGACAAATGTGAAATTTCTGTCAAATGAATCACAAAAGTGCAAAATATTACCTTTTACCTGTATTTGAATGTGTACAACATGCATTTTTTTCACGTTTTAATCTATAAACGAGCTGCAGAACGACGGCCCACGCGCACAGCACGGACCTTGACTGAAAACAGACTTATCATTACGTTGTAATTGTGTGTGTAATAATTGCAGTGATCTTTGAAACGGCGACGCTGGTATTTCACACAAATAGCAAAGCCACATAATTACACATTACACAGTGATGAGTAAAGAATGGTGCTCTGTGTAAATTGAAGAGTGCGTTTTTCTACAGTGCAAACCAGTTTAACGCTGATATTGTTTTACAAGATACATTAATAAAAGATCAAAAACACAATTATATTTCAGATTTGACTCAACACTTTGCCTGTTTTCCCCAGTTTGACCATTTTTGTAAAGTTTATAATTGTACTTTCTGGTTGGACATGAGCACAAATATGTACATAGGTAGTAGAGGTAATTCCACAGCTGTTACCCAGCAACCAGACTGTGAACAAGAGCCAAATTCCACATAAATGACACGACGGTTATGATTTCACACACAATAATACCATATAACATCTTTATTATGTTGAACGATGGTTTAAACTGTCAGAAAAGTGTGTAAATAAAGTGTCAACTGTCTCTGTGTCGCACGCTGATGACATCACAGAGGGATTCAGCTCATTTTAAACTTTTATTTGTCAAAATGTCTTCACAAACTGCAACTTAACGGAAGAAAAACCAGGATACATATTGACCACAGGTTCTACAGCACCAAACTAAGTCAGAATTAGAAAAACAGGAGAACCTTTAATATGGACTTTTTAAAATTAATTATTAATAATGCATAATACTGTGAATGCATAAACAGATAGTAAGAAATAAAATGTGTCAACTGATTTAGAATTTTGAAAGAAAGCCAATTTCTACCTGATTTTATTGAATTTTTTAATCTTTGAATTAGTCTCAATCTTTTAAATTGTGCTCTTGTATTCGATTTTCAAGCCGTCAAATTCAGCAGTCTGAATTCTGTGTTTAATCTGCTGAATTTATTTTACTTTTTTTTTTTCTACTGAAAATTGATACTGAAAATGTATACTGCAAAGTACAGCAACAAAATCAAAATTCTAACTTTTTTTCAGGGTATTTCTTTTTTTTTTATATATATAAAACAATCTTCCATTCTATCCGCTTATCTATACTTATATATTTATTTATTTATCACATTTTAAGACCTGCTTTGGTTCACATTGGGATTAGCATTCACAGTCTAACTTAAAATAATGTAAAAAAAAACAAACAAATCCATTTCCAATTAGTAATTTAGGCATTGGAGCGCCCTCTTTTGACAGCAGAGAGACTGAACGATGGAAAAAATAAATATATGACGCAATTAGGCAACGTGACCGCTATTGTTGTGGGGCACAATTTAAACGCAGAACCTGGAAAGAGTCTGGTGATGGTTTGGGGACTTAAAAACGACACAGGAGAAGTCGGGCTGTGACGGCGCGGGGAAACTTGAAACGGAGTGATTTGTGAGCTCGCAAAAACATATGAACAAAAACAAAGGCGAATGAAGCTAAAAAAAAAAAAAAAAAATCACAGGTATGTTTTTGATGAAGGCTTTAATTTAAAAGTGATGCTGTAATTTCAAAGTGAATTAAAACGCCTGGTTTGGTGGTTGTTAGTCGCCAAGACAGCCCTGATTTTCATACTTTACGATGTTTTCTTTATGCATTTAATCACAATAAATCTGGTAGTCGAAGTGTCTTGGCCAATGACACAATGAGAATCGTTCATTTATAGATTAAAAACAAGTATTTATATATTAACCAGCCCATTGCACATGTTGAGCACGCTATTATGTGTATTTATTTGGATTTTTAACGACTTTTCATGAGCGTGGAACAGGAGAAAATAAGAGCCCCATTGAAAGCACGAAACACTGGATGGAATTAGATCAACACAAAGGGTTCACATCATCACATGTTTGGCCCGGCCGAGCCTCCGCTGCTGTAACAACGGCATGGCAACAACGCCGAGGACCCCGGGAAGCATCGCGGCACGCCAATTAAAACAGATCCGAGAGATAAATGAGACGGGAACAACAGCGTGGATGTGCCTCGGTCCCGTCTCCGGGAGATGACTAATTGCTTGACAAGATAAACATGAAATGATCCCAAAGAATGTACAAAAAAAAGAATGCGAGAAGGCAGCGCTTCGACTTAGACGCAGAGCTTTTACGATACATTTCGAAGTAATAATAATATCATTCTTGTTTAAAGGATTTAGTTCCCATTGAGTTCACGAGGTTTTGGTCCTGGTTTGAGCCCAGTTTAGTCTTGGTTTAGTCCCAGTTTAGTACCAATTTTAATGTTGTTTGTGGGTGTGAACGCACAAGAGCTAAGAGCTTTAATGGGACCAGGGATGTCAAATGTTAGTGTTACGATTATTGTGCGAAAAAACATCACGATTTTAAAAAAAATCACGATTATTGAGACTGTGACTAAACGAGAGTGAAATCTTTCATTTTCTTTCATTCTCCTGGTCTGACATGTGACCGTTCCTCAAGTTTGTGAACGACTTTACGGAATTTTACTTTCTGAAAGACAAAATAAAAAAATCTGACAAAAACAGCCAGATAAAAAAAAACTATTTCGCATTCACGCCAATTTTTGTGGGCTTTAGATTGAAAAAAAACAAAAACTTAAAGTGACGTATGACAGGATTTTACGATGTTTAATTTTGACTTTATTTTGTGTATTTGTACCTGTTGTACATATAAATTATAGTTTTACACAAATCGAGCAGGTATTTGTGGAGAAATCTGTGACAAATCTGTGACAGGAAGTGACATCACAGCAGGGACCCTCATTCCAGTCAAAGTTTATGCAGAATTTACACAAAGAACAATTTGAAACAACTTTTTTTGATTCTCTAAACAAGAATTCAACAAAATAAAGTCGCTCTCATGAATTTTTATTTGTCAAATAAAAAAAAAAAAAGACATCAGATGAGTTTTGTCCCAGTGTTTGCTGGGTAATTTCCGAGTGTGATGTCATCGATTACAAACAGGAAGTGGCATTATAAACGTTAAAAATGTGCTATTCTGTTTTAACATGTTTAGCAAAATTCGAAATATATTTATCTCAACTGCGTTCTAGTTCAATGAGTCGTGCGACCTGTAGGGGGCGCTTTCACTTTGCTTCTAAACATCGCACGATTATTATTTTTTTATCCGTACGTTTATATAGCGACCGATTATGGATAAACCCAATCACCTCGACATCCTTCACGTTGACGGTAGAACTTTGTGTGAACGTGGGCGGCTCACCTGTCTGTAGCCCACCATGATCATCCGCACGAGCACGATGTTGATGTTGGCCCCCAGGGACTCGTCGTGGTAAATCTCATCCACCTGAAGACGCGGGGAAAACGAGCGGAGGGATACTTTTACAACAGATACACAAATACAAATACAAAATGCTGTAAATACATGTACAAGTAGGATTGTGGTTGTCAAGGAAAGGGCACAGGGAAAGCTCGACGTCGGTGGGTTCTTACCTGGTTAAATAAAGGTTAATAAAAGATGTACAGGAACCACATTGTCACCTGGTACACGGAAAAAATATAAAAAAATATAAAAAAGCCAATAATTAGATCTTATGTTTGGAGTTTGGAGAAATCTGGTAAAAAAAACTAAAAAAATCCACAAATAACTAGCTAAATAATTTGTTTAATCAGATTTAGATTTGTTTTGTCAACAACTTACATGTCAGATCTGTGGAGCAAGCTAACGTTTCCCATGGGAATTTTAGCTCAGAACAATTGCTTACTTATTTTTGAACACTTTTTAACTAAATCGTTTAAACAATTAATAAGATAATTCCCATTAACTGGCTATTTATGTTTTGTGAGTCCGTCCATCACTGCTTGTGAGGAGACGACCTTCAGAAGTGCTAATTCCATTTGTATTCCCTTAATTGTACCACCCATTGTTTTAAAGCCATACTGTGGCACATTTCAGGCTGACCTTTGACCAGAAAAGTTACATTGGACACTGAGCATCTGCTGCACAGTTCAACCAGTTTGGGTCAAGGCAAAAGTCCCATGTAAGTCTGTAGGGTTGAGTTGTGTCCGGCAAATAAATGAATAAAATAAAATGAATAAAATGAATAAAATGAATAAAATGAATAAAATGAATAAAATGAATAAAATGAATAAAATGAATAAAATGAATAAAATTAAAAAGTGATATATAACAAAATGTATATATAACCGTAACTTTTTATATATAATATATTTTATGTATAATATATATACAATAATAATAATAATGATAATAATTTTAAAAAAAAATAAACCACAATGTCATAACATCATAAAAAACATTGAAGTCCCGTTAAACGAGCTCAAACTCAATATTGTGTTACTGTGAATCCGACTGGACATTCACATTCTCCCTTTTCTTCACAATTAACAAAACAACTACAACAGCGGCAAAACGTCCACCTTCAGACCGCCAGCGCCCCCACCTCGTCTCCACCGCCGCTCGTTGGCAGGGCAACAAAGTACTCGCTCCCACACCCCGGGGAATTACGGCCCTGCGCAGCGTCGTCTTTGCATTGTCGGGGAATAAAAGGCACGGTTTGCCCCCCGTGCTTTTACACCGCAACAAAAGGACGGGCGGTCTTTGTGTGTAAGACCGTGTGCAAGGCTCCAATGGAAAAAGGGGAAGGGTTCGTCAACAACATGGATTTACAGGTGCGTATGGAAGTTTATTTATCATAGTTTTACACCAGCGAATGGACCGTTTGTACAGAAAAATTCCACACAGAGAATACCGAACAGTGGTCCGGCCCTTTTGTTTGCAGTTTCTAGCATCTCGGGAGGTTCCTATGAGGGGCTACGAGGCGTCCCACGATCCACTGCGCCCCCAAAAACGACCGAACCGGGCCGACCTCTGCGCCGCGAGGTTGTAATGAACCAAACGAATGAACTGAATGCCTCAGACTTTAAACAATTTCAACCATCGCATGCATAAAAGTAGGAAAATCAAAGCGTTCGCCGTCTCTCGTTATCGCTTCGACGGCATAAAAGACCAGGCCTGGGATTGTTATTCCGGTTGTGCCCGTTTCTGCTCGCCGCCATGTCGGAATGGCCTACTGCAGTCCGTTTGTGGGTGTTGTGGTTTTTAATTGCGCAGCCGAAAAGACAGGCGATTTCCCTCGTCGTTTTCCCGCCGCCGGTTAGAACGCTTGGATTCTCCAAACGCAGCTGAAGCTCCTCCCCCTAACCGTCTGGCGGGCTTGTAATTGACCCCATGACGTAGTTCCGACGGTTAAGGAGTCAGAGCTAGAAGTACCAGTCTCTTACTCGAGTAAAAGTGTTGGTTCCTCTTCCTGTCTGTCAAAAGCTTTATGTTGACAATGTTAAAGCGCCCCCTACAGGTCGGACGACTCTTTGAACTAAAATGCAGCTACGATGAAAATGTTTTCAATTGTTCTAAAAAATGATAAAATGTTATCACAGAATAGCACATTTTTAGGTTTATTATGTCACTTCCTGTTTGTAACTGATGACATCACAGTAGGAAATTACCCAGCAACCACTGGGCCAAAACTCATCTAATGTCACAATTATTTTAATTGGACAAATGAAAATCTATGAGAGCGACGGTTTTCTCTGTGTAAATTCTGCATAAACTTTGTCCCTGTTGTGATGTCACTTCCTGTCATTTTCTTTAGCTTTTTCATCGTTTTCTCCACAAACACCTGCTCGATCGGTGCAAAACTATCATTTATACGTACGACAGGTACAAATACACCGAATAAAGTCAGAATTAGACAATCGTAAAAACCTGTCGTACGTCACTTTAAATGTGTTTCTTCAGATATGATTTAGTTCTTCTTGTTTATCCTTGAAAATACCAAATTGTGTGCCTTATTTTTCCCTTCAGATGACATTCGCATTCAATTATAAACCAGATGTTACGTTCAGACAGTGACTCTTACGTGAGTATTATTATTATTATTATTATTATTATTATTATTTCTGTTAAAAGAGCATTGCTGCACTCATTTAACACTTCCTAATTTGCTTTTGGGGCAAGACATTTCAAATATCTGAGAATACGTGGCACAAATATGCAATGCCGCTCTGGATTTGGCCCACATTGGCACAAATATAGCTCCTTTGTTAAACGCTTTACATAACACAAAAATGCCAACTCATTTGTCCGGCGGTGTCCGACAAATGACCTCTCGGAGCCCAAAAACGACGACACGTATTTACGCTCCAGAACCAGCGTTTCATGACAGGGGGCTTGGTTTGGCTTTGAATTATGACCCAAACCACACAAAAGCTTCTGCGCCGTGAGCAAAGAGCTGGCACCAGGGCAAATTTACTCGAGAAAGGAATTCAAGCAAATATTCCATTCACACAGGAGCTTTGAGGGCAATAAAAGCTTTACGTTGCACAGCAGTGACCCAAAAAAAACGCTTGGGGTCTCCGACTAGATTTTTTCGGAGTGTTCTGGGGGCCGGACGACCACTCCACACCACAATGTTTCATCTCTGTAATATCCACAAACAACTCGCGGCGGTGCAATTCCGCAACAAACATCTCGGCGTGTCCGGTTTATTCATGTCGGTGGGAGTAAAGATATTGTTACGCGCAGATCCAGAAACCAGAGCTCAGAGCGGATCCGGGACGAGGCCGGGTTCAAATCAAGACTGAACAAAGAAAATTAGAATGACATCAGACCTAAACCACAGTTGAACAGGACCAGGTTTACTCTCGCAGTTTGCGTTACTCACTTTTGATGGCACAAAGTAGCGTGGAAAACATCAAATAAGACACATTTTTAATCAGGAGAAAATGGGCGGCGGCCAGTTCATATTAATTCATCACTGGATTTATTTAGTGGCTTTTCGGTGCATTATTCATTCACTCCTCCTGTGGAAGTGGTAAGTTACTATTGTAGCCACAGCTGCCCTGACCCTATACTGCTCGGCGTGCCGTATTTGGCCCACAGGCCGCATATTGACGAGCCCTACACTGGACCCAGATATAAACCGAGGTGGGTGATAAAACTTTTTGGAAATAAAATATCAGATTTTGCCCTTCCAATAAACCTACTCTTTACTCAAATGGTACAACTGAGTAGTTTCCCAAAATATTTGAGTGGTTTCCAAAAAAATCATTTTTATTCTTACCGTAATTTCATAGACCACAACTTTCTACTTCTACTTGAGTAATATTATTTTAAAGCATATTTTGCAATATTTAGGCTTACATCAACTATTATATTCCCCACAACTACTCCACTACTACAGTAACTACTACGACAGCAACTACTACGACAGTAACAACAGTAACAACAGTAAATACATTGAATACAGTAAATACTACGACTAAGTACTCTGGTTGCTGTATTTCTTACTCTTCATTACTTCTTATCCCTTTTTACATTTATTCCTTCAACTTGCCCTACCATGAATAAAATAGCCACTTCTAGCCATAATTAGGCTGTAACTAATTACTGACGCCACAATGACTTCCAGTAAAGTTATGCAAACGCCTGACCGAGTCTATCTTGTTACATTCCACTACGGCTAATGACAAATCCAGGAGCCGAGGGGCCGAACCGCTTCGGCTTTTGTGAATGAGAAGTGCAGATGTGGAGCAGGGGTGTTAGCTTAGCCTTAGCCCGCTATAAAAACGTGCCCCCCCCCCCCCCCCGCCGACCTGAACAACACAGCCATTGTGAGAGGCACGCGGGTTAGCGGGGTTAGCGGGGTTAGCGTTAGCCGCCTAGCACGGACAGCATGCTCGGCTCCTTACGCCGGGCGGTACAGTGAACTCAGCAGGATTCAGTGGGATTTGGAAAAAGGTCAGCATTATTTTAAAAAAAACACACACATTTAAATCCATATCGGCCCATCCCCGCGGCACGGTGCATCAGACATTCAACAGATCACGTTAATCCGATTCCAGGTTCCCGTTTCAGTTGTTGGTCTTGGTTAAATTCAGCTTTAGTTCTGGTTCAGAGCTAGTTTAGTCCATTGCCTTTCACTACTTAAGAGTCCTGGTTTGGACCTTACTGTGCTTTAATGGATCATTCCCTGTCCTAATTCCTATTCTATTCATCCCTGACACCAATTTATACCAACAACCCAATTAGCAACCAATTAGCAACAGCTCCTACATCTTCAATGAACCTCCTTTTTCTGCCATGAAACCAGGCTGCACCATTGTTGTCATGTAAGAACCCTTGAATGTTGTGTTTCTCCGTGTCCAAAACGTGAGTCGTTGCTTGTTTTCCGGCGCTTGGGATCGACTTGTGGCACGGCGCGTTGCCATGACGGCCCCGCTCAGACCCCATAGTTCGACTTTTCTAATTGGTCTGGTCCGACCGGTGACTGCCGCAGCTCTACTCGGCGCTGCGCAGAATCTGACTCGAGGGATTTGGAGGGGACAAGCGGATTATGGTGGTAGGAGCCGCTCGAGTCCGTGATCGCGCCACTGCTCAAAGAGAAGGGGTTTCTTTTCTTTTCTTTTTTCTTTTTCCTACGATTTTGCGTGTAAATCCAGAGACGGCATAAAAGACCAGGCCTGGGAACGTGCGCAGCGATGTCATAGAGCCGTCGACACAATGAACCGGGGGTCGAAACCTAAGAGATATGGTGTTGAAATGATGAATAATTGATTTTTAGTTTTTAGAAAAATAATAATAATTTCAAGTTACAAAACATTTGAAAAATCAGGATTAACTATATTTATTTGTGTTTTTTATTGTGCTATTTGACATAATTTCACACGTTTATTATACTTCATTAATAATAAACAACATCGAAATGGACAAATAGTTTATTAATAATGATTCAGGCTTAGAATCATCACTCCCCTTAATTAAGCAGCCACTAAGCCTGAATCATTCTTAATTGACAATTTGTTCGTCATTAATTAAGTGTTTATTCATGATTTATTAAGGAGTCGTTATTAAAAAATATTTAAAAATGTGTCCACTAAAAATGAAAGTGAAATGATGTTGACAATTTAGCAACTTTGAAAATATTAGTGACAGAAATTTCTTTTAAGGGTGCAAAATTGGGACTAACCTGGGACAAACCCCAGAACTAAACGAGGACTAGAACGGGACCACATCGAATCTACATTGGGACTCAAACTGATCCCAAAACTAGACCAAAGTCTGAACGCACCCTTACAGTGGGGGTCTCAGGTCGGTGGCAGGGTCATTTTGGGGGTCGCAGCCTGAAAAGTTGGGCAAACTCTGTCAGTGAGGACCAAAAGATTGTTTATGCAACTTGAGCTTGGTATAGGCTTTGTTAATTTAACAACAAATTCTATTATTATTATTATTTTTCTTTTATTATTTTTAATTATTTTTCTTTCTTTTCTTTCTTTTCTTTAATTTATTTAATGAAATTTGAATTGAATTTGAATTTGAATTTTAATTTTAATTTTAATTTTAATTTTAATTTTAATTTTAATTTTAATTTTAATTTTAATTTATTTAATTTATTTAATTTATTTAATTTATTTAATTTATTTAATTTATTTAATTTATTCTGAACTCCATTAGCGTCCACAAGTGGTCAAATTCTATTTTTAGTGGACACAATGTATGATTTCGGGCTGTTTATGCGTTTTCCACACGATTGCGATTTGCTAATTAGCACCTGTCTCTCAGCCAATCACCTCCAAATACATTCACCTCTAACAACATTCATTTAGTCTTCAATTACAATGAATTACTCTTGAGTTGTTTCAGTCAGACAGCGCTGTGAGTGACATGTATTTAACCTCGACATGTTTCGGCTGCTGGAGCGCCGACATTTCTGAAGATGTCAAAACACGTCAAGTGAAATACACCTCACTAACACAGCTGTCTGCCTCTGCAGCCATTCAAATAAATGCACTCTCTCTCCCCTCCATCGTCACAGGCGTCATATGTTACACCATATCGCTAAAGCAAGTTCCTGGTTTATGAATTTTGTTCACTGACAATGGCAATAAAACTAGAACTCTACCAAAACATGCAACTGATTAACTCCCAGAATATTCACGCGGAGAAAATAGTTCCTTGTGCCGTATTAGGGTTTTTACTTTTGACACCGTTCTATATTTTATTACAGCTCAAATAACCAGCAGCAAGTCCCAAGTCTGTGGCCCACAAGTCAAGTCCAAGTCAAGTCCCAAGTCTGTGGCCCAAACGTCCAAGTCCCAAGTCTGTGGCCCAAAAGTCCAAGTCCCAAGGTTGTGACCCAGAAGTCCAAGTTCCAAGTCTGTGGCCCAAAAGTCCAAGTCAAGTCTGTGGCCCAAAAGTCCAAGTCCCAAGTCTGTGGCCCAAAAAGTCCAAGAGTTCTCCAACGTCCTTCCAGCGGTCCGAACAAGTTCCATATCCTGACAGTCCGTGTGACCTCCATAGGTAGCCACAGTCAAGTTCCAAGTCTAGTGTGGTCACAAGTCCAAGCCAAGGTCAGCCAACGTCTATGGGCCCAACGCAAGTGCCCAATTGAGTCCCAAGGTCTGTGGCCCACAAATCCAATCTACCCAAGTCTTGGCCCAGCAGGTCAGTTCTAGCTGGCCAAACCAAGTCCAAGGTCACAGTCCTTAAGTCCTGTGGCCCACAATGTCAAGTCAAGTCCCAAGTCTGTGGCCCACAAGTCAAAGTCAAGTCCCAAGTTCTGTGCCCCCAAAGTCAAGTCCCAAGTCCTGTGGCCACAAGTCCCAAGTCAAGTCCCAAGTCTGTGGCCCACAGTTCAAAGTCAAGTCCCAAGTCTGTGGCCCACAAGTCACTCCCAAGTCTGTGGCCCACAAGGTCAAGTTCCAAGTCTGTCGCCCACAATGTCAAGTCCAAGTCTGTGCGCCCACAAGTCCAAGTCCAAGTCTGTGGCCCACAAGTCCCAGTCCCCAGTCTGTGTCGCCAACAAGTCACAAGTCCCAAGTCTGTGGCCCACAAGTCCAAGCACAGTCCCAAGTCTGTGGCCCCACAAGTCCAAAGTCAAGTCCCAAGTCTGTGCCCACAAGTCCAAGTCAAGTCCAAGTCTGTGGCCACAAGTCCAAGTCAAGTCCCAAGTCTGTGGCCCAAAGTACCAAGCTCCTGTAACCAGTCTGTGCCCAACAAGTCAAGTCCCAAGTCTGTGGCCCACAAGTCAGTCAAGTTCCAAGTCTGTGGCCCACAAGTCAAGTCCCAAGTCTGTGGCCCACAAGTCAAGTTCCAAGTCTGTGGCCCACAAGTCAAGTCCCAAGTCTGTGGCCACAAGTCAAGTCCCAAGTCTGTGGCCCACAAGTCCCAGCAGTCAAGTCCCAAGTCCTCTGGTCCCACAAGTCCAAGTCAAGTCCCAAGTCTGTGGCCCACAAGTCAAGTCAAGTCCCAAGTCTGTGGCCCACAAGTCAAGTCAAGTCCCAAGTCTGTGGCCCACAAGTCAAGTCCAAGTCTGTCCAAGTCAAGTCAGTCCCAAGTGTGCCCAGTCAAGCAAGTCCAAGTCTGTGGCCAGTGGCAAGTCAGTCCCAAGTCTGTGGCCCACCAAGTCAAGTCCCAAGTCTGTGGCCCAAGCAAGTCCAAGTCTGTGGCCCACAAGTCAAGTCCCAAGTCTGTGGCCCAAGTCAAGTCCCAAGTCCAAGTCAAGTCCCAAGTCTGTGGCCCACAAGTCCAAGTCAAGTCCCAAGTCTGTGGCCCACAAGTCCAAGTCAGTCCCAAGTCTGTGGCCCCAAGTCCAAGTCAAGTCCAAGTCTGTGGCCCACCAAGTCCAAGTCAAGTCCCAAGTCTGTGGCCCACAAGTCCAAGTCCTAAGTCTGTGGCCCAAACGTCCAAGTCAAGTCTTATGCTTTGAGTCCTTAAGTCCTTTCAAGACAAAATTACAGCTTGAATTTTTGAAATGTTTCGATGATTGTTCCTAAACGTGACGAATAGAGAAGTGCGGAGGGAAATGTTCCAGATTGTTTTGTTTTACATCAAGTGTAAAAGAGAAACATCAAGTCCTCAGATTACAAGGCTCCAAGTCAAGTCCCAAAACAGTAACGTTTAGCTTCAAAGTTGCGTCGGGTTCCAAAATGAACCCAATCACGAGTTAGCTTGACTTACGATGTTCATGAGCGTGAGGACGTAGTTTTGCACGTGCTCTTTCCCGTGGACAACCGGACCACCGAGTCGTCCACGGCCAGCAGCACCTCGATGTTATAGTCCTCCTTCTTGGCGTGTCTCCTCTTCCTCTCCGACTCCGACAGCTTGTGCTCGACCACGTCCAGCGCGCTCGCGGCAGGTCGGCGATACCAAAGTCCGCCACTAGAGGACGAAAGGCAACGGGAATTAGAACATACGCTTGTCTAAACGTGGACGCCGCGGAAGTCGAAATATGCTAGTAAAAAACGTGTAACAAACTTTAAATAGTGTTTTTAATTGTCTGTTGCGATCGTATGGGAAGCACTTTGGAACTTGTTCAGAACCGCGCTAGGCAACACACATAAAGATTAACAATTAACAAATAATGATATATCAGGACAACGGACGTCAAGATTATCAGCTTAATCGATAATCGCGATTATTCAGGTCGCAATATAACCGTAAGAACCAAAAAATAATAATCATGACCATTTTAGAAGCAAATGTAAGTACTTTTTCATCAGTGTACCGCCCCAAAAATAGACATAAATGTAAATAACTTTAATTACCTGGTTATTTTTGTCACAACCTTGAATAATCGTTCAATCGAGATGTTTTTTTGTCACAATAATCGTAAAACATGACTAGAATCTGACCACCATGAAAAACGGCAATTTTACATATTAAGTTTCCTTTAATGTTAAGTAAAAGGTCCTAAAATGCTGTACTCTGGCTACAACTACATTTATACACATTTCCTGTTGCAACTTCTTTTTATATCCTTATCCTTATTTCCCAGCACAGCAATGACCTCTGACAGTAAAAAAATAAGGCCAACAATAGTCGTTTTGAGGTTAAAATTAAAGGGATTTGAGGGCGAAATTGGCCAGAAATGTGTCTTGCGAAGTTACACGCACTTTAAAAACACCACTTGATGACATCACGCACTGGGTCGAAGCGTTTGAGCTCGGACTCTGATTACGCGAACATGAACGGATCAGAAACACTCGAGGTGTGCGTTTTGGCGAGCCAACCTCTTCACACAACGTGGTCCAAACCTCCGAAAAAGTCTGTTGAGAAGCGTAACTTTTATTTTATTTTATTTTATTTTATTTTATTTTATTTTATTTTATTTTATTTTATTTTATTTTATTTTATTTTATTTTATTTTATTTTTTTATTTTATTTATTTTATTTATTTTATTTATTTTATTTTATTTATGTATTATAACCAGTTGAGAACCCATTGAGATCGAGACCTCTTTTTCACGGGTGACCTGGGACAAAGAAAAAAAACAACACGACAGCACAAAAATCACCAAAATATTTACACAATTAACAGACATTTTTAAAAAAAATTAAAAAATTAAAAAGTTAACCGTTAAAAAGCACAAACCATTTTTACAGGATTGTCTATTTTTATTTTTCACTTTAAATCGCTCAAAAACCTCTAAGCGAGACCAGTTCTTCCAATCTCAAGTCCACTTGAAGGGAGTTCCGAGCTGCAGGAAGCATCTTAGGAAAACGCTCTCTTTCCCCAGTCCGTCCTTTATACTCTAAGAACAACCGATGCGCGATTAGATGTGGTTCTATGTTCTCTGTTCCAGGTCCTGAATCCGAGGCGTTTGTTCCTTCACGTGTCTGTATGTCTCACCCTCGTTGTGCGTCTCCTCGCCCCGCTCCGCTCCCTCCCTCTTGATGGCGGACCTCCTGTAGACCACGTGCACCCGGCCCTTCTCCTCCACGCCCTGCTGCCCCTTCTCCAGCGGCTCGATGAAGAACTCGCCGCTGTCGGTGCGGATCAGACCTGCCTGGGAGAGACGCAACGGGACCAAGTTAGAAAGAGCCGGCGAGAAGGCCGTTGAAGCTGGACGAAAAGAGGACTAATTAAGCATAAATGAATTAATTAATACATTAATACAACCAGGAAAAACAACCATCGTTTCAGAAGCACAATAAATATAGAATTGATACTATAAATAGTAATAGTGATGATGATTGAACACTTGCTAGTGCCCACAGAGACACAGTGTGGCATTAACCCTATCTATCACCATGGAGACAAGCAGGTGACACCCTCAGGCCAAGTTCTAGGTCAGATCTGTGGAGAGCCGACACCGCTCACTGCAAGTAATGCGTGTTTTTTCAAGCAATAAACACATCTGTAATTGAATAAATGCAAGTGAGAAACGCTTAACGCAATACCGCGGAGCATTGGCAGCATCTCTATGGAGACGAGCAGGCGGCGGACCCTCGACATCACACCGTGCAAGTGGACACAGTCTGCTGAGGCCCGTGTTCGCACCTGTGTGACGCAACTATCCCGGGGGAAATTGAAACGGAGCAGTTTGTGGGCAAGAGGACCTCGTAAACAGGGCTGATGAAACAAGCGCGAGTGACGCGAAATACAACTCTGAGCGTGTGTTGGACGAAAAAAGGACCAACGTTAAGCTCCAAAAAGTCGATTATGGGTCCTTTAAAGAGTAGAAAGTCCAATGTGGTATTATACGATCAGCAGTTTAAATGTTGTGTTCTTTTTATATTTCATTACATCTGCTCCGTAAAAAAGAATTAGCGCTCGTTTGCAAACCCATGTATTTCTTACGGCCCTTGACTCGAGGGTGATTTGGGGCTCCCCTCTCAGAAGATTTATGGAGTGTCGGGCCAATTTCACGCCAAACGGGGGGAAAAAACCAGGAAACACTTCACCCGCCTTTAACGGCCACAAGGGGGATGGGGGTGGGGGTGGGGAGCCCTAATTGTAACGGGATGGCGGAGGAATTCGAGTCATTCCGACGTGACGTGAAAGCACACGTCTGACGTAGGTTCGAAGCGGAGAGCTCTGAAAAAACAAAAACACGGGGGGGACGCGGCGGCCCGAGCCCCCGAGAGCGCGAGCGTTTTGATGGTTTTTTTGGGGGGAAAGTGATATTCTCCTGAAATGAAGTTGCGCTGCGTCAACCGCTCTAATGAGCCGAGCGCGGGGCCAAAGTGCGCGGGGGCCAAAGTGCGCGGGGGCCAAAGTGCGCGGGGGCCAAAGTGCGCTGGGTTGCAGGAGTTTAAGTTACAAAAGTTTCAGCACAATTATGCAAGAGGGGGATTTTCAAAATGTGGTACCGGGCCCAAATAGCCCAAAAGACCCTTTAATCTTTTGGTTTCTTCAACTTCTGGACACGTCACTGTTGGTATTTCAGCTCAAATATTGTTGGTATAGTATGTATTTTACATAAAAAAATTATATTTCATCCCTTCTTGATATAATCCACTACTACAGTGTTTTTATCGATAATATCTGTAGAAATGGCAACAAAAGAAAGCAAAAAACCTGACAAAAAAAAGCAATTCAAACCATGGAAAGTGTTTTTATTGTAGTGAAATGTGTGTCAAAGGTAAAGAAGGTTTCATCTGGACACTGTTGGAGAAATCGAGACGTTTTGGGCCATTTTCAGTGTTGGTGATGGTGTAAAATCTAATATCTCAGTCCTGAACCTTCAGATTGAAAGTGACCCCTGGATGAAAGTCGAATTAAAATAAAAACAGTGGCCAAATGACGGCCCCTGAAAGCTGTTCGGCCTCATTACTCCGCCGACAATCCTGCATTGCCTGTAATGTGCTGACATTTGAAGTCGCAGTTGAAGCTTTTAGCCTTATTTAAACTGCTTCACTCCTCACGCCGACAACCAACTCGAAGCAGCTCAATAACTATATCGCTGAGTGACTTTTACTCGGTTGCCATTTATACATTACATCCACGGGTTTTCAGAATGACGGAAAAGTAGGACCAGAGGAATATAAATAACAGTATAAATAACAGTAAAAGTGAAAAATTTAAGTAAAAATGAAAGTATAAATAAAAGTATGGATAAAAGTATAAATAAAACTGTAAATAAAAGTAAAAAATAAAAAGTACAAATAAAAGTATAAATAAAACTGTAAATATAAAAGTATATAAAAAAAAGCATAAATGTATAAATAAAAGTATTTTTAAATTGCATAAATAAAAGTTACATTAAAAGTATGAATAAAAGTAAAAATACAAGTAAAAAATAAAAGTAAAAATAAAAGTATAAATAAAAGTCAAAATAAAAGTACAAATGAAAGTATAAATACAAGTATAACTAAGCATATAAATAAAAGCAAAAATAAAAATAAAAGTATAAATAAAAATAATCATATAAATAAAAGCAAAAATAAAAGTATAATAAAAGTATATGTGAGGAACCTTCCTCCAACACGCTTCGCTCCGTTTACCCTCAGCTTGCCTCGTCTTGGCTGCGTTGCCATGGTTAATTGTAGCCTTTGACTGCATTTCTGCCAAGCCTCAGAAGTGTTGTTCACACGTAGATCCACAGTCATTTAGAGACGGAGGTGATTATATCCTGCATGTTCAACCCGCTCATGAGGACACGGGTTAACAGAGAACGAGCTCTCAAACACTGTTATTTACAATCCTTTATGTTCCAGTGTAAACCAGGTCGGATCTGTGGAGAGGTGACTCCGGTTAATATACGAAAGTTGACATTCTTGGTTGACTAAAGAGTGTGGTACTTGGTGTAGTGCCAAGAGCTCTCAAACTTTAAAGTCCATGTGACACGTCAGACTAGACTTTTTAGTAAAACAAAGGGAACATGATTATATTTAAGATTTGACCAAACATTTTGCCTGTTTTTCTCCAATTTGGACATTTTTGTGACGTTTATAATGTCACTTCCTGGTTTGACACGGCCAGCAAATATGACATAGAGATAATTCTACAACTGTTACTTAGCAACCAGACTGCAAACAAGGGCCAAACTTCATTTAAATCATACAAAGTTATGATTTGCCAAATAATTACACCTGATCACACCTTTAAATTGTGAAATGATTGTTTAAACGGTCAGAAAAAGGTGTAAGTCGCGTGCAAATTGTCTTTAGCGCTTTTTGATGACATCACAGAGGGATTCAGCTTGACTTCCTGTAATTTTAAACTTTTACTTATCAGATTTCCTTCACAAACTGCAACTTGACTGATGTAAAACTATGAAAACCATTTACTTGACCCGCGATCTCAGTCAGTCCAGATTTCGCGGCGACGGAGAGGCAGATGTAGCGTTAGCGTTAGCAACACCTACACCGAGGAAGAACGGAAGAAGAGTTTTTAATGTTTTTAATACCGGTGGGAACTGCAGATATGGATTTGCAGCTGAAAACTAGTAAAAGGTCAAAAGATTGCGTACGTTCACTAAATATCAATTATGTAACCAAAAAAAACAAGAAACTGTACTTTTATATTACAAAATAAATCAGAATAAATGGATAAGTCACTCCAAAAACTCACTTGTGTCTTCTCCTTTCTGCTGTTGTCCATAAAAATATTTATAATCCCAATAAAACTACTAATCGTGACTATAAAAAATCATCGTAAAATGTTATTTGATCATTTTAATTGTTATATATGGACTAAACAGAACCTAAAAAACATACAAAAACACCTTTTTATAACAAAGACAGTGCCATTTTTAAATCAAAAAAGTAAAAAAAAAAAAAAAAAAGAAGATTTATGTTCAATAAAATAGTAAATATTCTGTATCTAGAAGCCTTCAGTCATTATATTTCAACCTTAGTTTAAAAATGTGTTCAAATTTACAACAGAAATAATCGTTTGACCAGAAAATAACTGCGACCAAACGCCTCACAGTAAGAATGTGCGTCTTTGAAGGTATTTTGGACGTTTGAGAAAAGTCCGTACACCTTTTTCTCACACGTGTGTCTTAAACGTGTTAAAACTCCCGTGTGCGTTGCCGGCGACGACGCGTGTTGAGTAAATAACAGGCCCCAGCGCTTTGGTCCGCGGCGTCCAAGGAGCCCAGAAGTGTCAAGAATGATCGGTGTTCGCGTACAGACCACAAACAGACGGAGGGCGAGAGAAAGTCTGGGGTTTTTTTAGGAAAAGGAAATGTTTTGGGGCCCGAGGGGAAAAAAGCTTGTGTTTACAACGCTATTAAATCAAAGTGCTCTGTGATTATAGCGTGTATGACACTTTGACATTCTCCATGAGTTCATTTCGGGTTATTATTATTATTTTTTTTTTTCACAATTTATTTTTAAACATAAAACAACAAAAATATACGCGAGACAAACCAGATCTTTACGAAGAAAGAAAGAAATGAATAAATAAAATACAATAAATAAAAAATAAATAAAAGGAAACAAAAAATAAAAATTAAAATAAAAAAATAAAAATAAAAATAAAAATAAAAATAAAAATATAATAAATTAAAATAAATAAATAACAAAAATAACCAAATAAAATAAATAAATTAAAAAATTAAATAAATGAAATGAAAGGAATTGAAAGGAATTGAATTGAATCAAATAAATAGATTAATTAATTAATTAATTAATTAATTAAAATAAATAACAGGGCAGGGCAGGGTCATAGAGAACTCAGGATAAGCAAAGAATAAAATTAGAAAGTCATAATAACTTAAACTGAACCGCAGCAGAGAAGACTTCATGAAACTGCAGTATCACAGTCGCTACATTCTTTGAGGAAGTGATGCTGTCAGGCCGTTTCTCCTCCTGCAGACGCTCCACTCCAGGTTTATGGTTTGTTTTGAATGAGAGCTTGAGAGGTTCTGGCCCGTGGCTCACCGTGGCAGACCAGGAAATACCAGACAGACAAGCACAAGTACTTCCTGTTTGGGGGTGAGAGCACATCTGGTAAAGACATATCCAGATGTTAACACGCTCCAGAGAGAGAGAGGAAAGAGGGGGAGAGAGAGAGAGGGGGAGAGGATAAGAGGGAGAAGAGATACAGAGTAAGAGAGGGAAAAGAGAGAGAGAGTAAGAGCTGGAGAAGAGAGTGAAAAGAGAGAAGAGAGAGAATAAGAAGAGGGAGAAGAGAGAGAATAAGAGCGTGAGAAGAGATGAGAGAAGAGAGAGAATAAGAGAGGAGAAGAGAGAGAATAAGAGAGAGAGAATAAGAGTGAGAAGAGAGAGCATAAGAGAGGGAGAAGACTGAGAGCGAGTAAGAGCTGGAGGAAGAGAGTGAAAAAGAGAGAAGAGAGAGCATAGAGAGGGAGAAGAGAGAGAATAATGAGCGTGAGAAGAGAGTGAGAAGGAGAGAATAAGAGAGGGAGAAGAGAGGCATAGAGAGGAGAGAGAGAGCGAGTAAGAGCTGGAGAAGAGAGTAAAAAGAGAGGAAGAGAGAGAATAAGAGAGGGAGAAGAGATACAGAGAAGAGAGGGAAAGAGAGAGAGTAAGAACGGGAGACGAGAGTGAAAAAGGAGAAGAGAGAGAATAAGAAAGGAGAAGAAATGCAGAGCAAG
The DNA here is from genome assembly GCA_015082035.1 of Chaenogobius annularis. Lineage (NCBI taxonomy): Eukaryota > Metazoa > Chordata > Actinopteri > Gobiiformes > Gobiidae > Chaenogobius > Chaenogobius annularis. The sequence continues at coordinate 371,500 of BJKM01000426.1, read as the reverse complement.
AGAGGGAAAAGAGAGAGAGTAAAGCTCTGGAGCAAGAGAGTTGAAAAAGGGAGAAGAGAGAGCATAAGAGAGGGAGAAGAGCGACAGAGTAAGAGAAGGTGAAGAGATACAGAGTAAGAGAGGGAAAGGAGAGAAGAGATGGAGAGAGCTGGGATCGAACTGACAACAAAAGTCAAGTCCCAAAAACGTATCTGAAACAAACTTCCAATGGTCCATGAGCGTGTTTAAACTGTAAAAGCGGTTTGTGCGCTCAGGAAACGCGCCGTAAACAATGACGTATGAGAACGGACGAGATAACACGACAAACAGGAAGTTATCAGCGCTAAACTTGTACGGACAATTTCACTCACTGTTCAACAAACTACAAGAGCCGAGTTTGGGAGCCAAACACAGACACAGAGAAGATTAAAGAACGGCTCAAACAGTGCGCAGTTAGCCGAGAATTGCTAACGTTAGCCTTAGAATGCTAATGTTAGCCTGTCATGCTAGCGCCGCGTGTTTTAGTTTAACATCTGCAGAACAAATCTGTTTACTCTATCGAAGACAACGCCAGGTCAACAACTGCCATTAAGACAGTTGTGACTTGATGTTGAACATTTATTTGTAGAAATTTTGAGGCAAATAATGAATTGAATCCATTTTGGAATAAGACAATTAAAATAACAAAACATGGAAAAGGTGAAGCGCTGGGTGAGCAGTATTTACTGTCATAATTATTGGCTCATTAATAGCTATAGAAGGCCATACTTCATGTTTTTCAACTTCTTCACCTCATTGCCTGGATGAACTGTCTCTACTCCAATGAACAGCTCTTCACCTGCCTGGATAACTGTCTCTACTCCAGATGAACAGTCTCATCTGCTGGAAACTGTCTTACTCCAGATGAACAGCTCTTCACCTGCCTGGATGAACTCTCTACTCCAGATGAACAGCTCCTCATCTGCCTGGATGAACTGTCTCTACTCCAGATGAAACGGCTCCTTATCTGCCTGGTGAACTGTCTCTACTCCAGATGAACAGCTCCTCATTCTGCCTGATGAACTGTCTCTACTCCAGATGAAGCGCTCCTATCTGCCTGGATGAACTGTCTCTACTCCAGATGAACAGCTCTTCATCTGCCCTGGATGAACGCTGTCTGCTACTCCAGATGAACGTGCCTTATCTGCGCTGGATGAACTGTCTCTACTCCAGATGAACGGCTCTTCATCTGCCTGGATGAACTTCTCTACTCAGATGAAAGGCTCCTCGTCTGCCTGGATGAACTGTCTCTACTCCAGATGAACGGCTCCTCGTCTGCCTGGATGAACTGTCTCTACTCCAGATGAACGGCTCCTCGTCCGTAGCCTGAGATTGAACTGTCTCTACTCCAGATGAAACGGCTCTTCACCTGCTGGATGAACTGTCTCTACTCCAGATGAGACGGTCTCTTCGTCTGCCTGGATAACTGTCTCTACTCCAGATGAACAGCTCTTCGTCTGCCGGATGACCTCTCTCTAGATGAACCTCCCTCTCTCCTGGATGGTCCGGCTGGGAGCAGGATCTTCACAGCGGTTCTCCTGCAGGAGGAGGGTCCGAGGACCGGGTGATCCTGGGATCTACTGCAGATTCCTATTGAACACTGTTTAATCTGTTTCCCCCCCGTCAAACCTTCGAGGAAACTACTGCTGATTTCAGGCGTCACAAAAACAAATTGAATTGCAATTGATAGAACAACACATTACGGGGCTTCCACGGTTGCTCACGGCGATAACGAACAGCTTAAAAAGGCAATTATGAACAGGAAAAACTTAAAGGCGCCATCTAAAAAGAAAGGAGTATAAGATAAGATAAAAGATGAAGAGTCAAGAGGGGAGGAAAAGAAGACGTGATGGAGACGAGATGAAGCGGAGAAAACACCAGGAAGACGCACGACAGAGATCGTGTTTATCGACAACAAAAGCGCTCTCCGTTTTCACCGTTTTCTCATCAAAACAACAAGCGTTTTCTCGTGTTCCCCCCCCCCAACCTCGAATTTTCAAATCGAGCTGCAAATGACACAAAACGCGCGTGACAACTGTTAGAAATGTCTCGTTTCTTTTCAGACGCGGCAGAAATGAGGGTCAGATACTTAGACCAGGCAAAAGGGAGACAATTATAATATTTACAAACGAAAAGTACCGGTTTGAAGACAGCAAAAGAAGAAAGGGAGGAAGGAAATGAAAAACAAGACGGCGACGCAAAGGCAGGCGGTTGGAAGTAAATAATGTCACTCGAGCAGAAGTACAACGTAAAAAGTTGGAGTTAAAAATGTATTTGGGGAAACTACAAGCCGAGTAAGAGTATTTGTAACGTGTACCGAGGCAAAAATCGGACTTAGAATTTGACGGAAAAACATTAAATCGTGCGCAAAATCGTGTATTTTCAACGTACGGAGTGTTTAGTCGACCAAAAGTTGAATATTACTCCTTTTAAGGCGACCAATCGACTTTCCCGATAACGATATTTTGCCAATCGAACCACAAACGTGACAGAAGGGTCTGAGTACTAAGTTAATGAGCGCAAGAAAAGTATTTATAGTACAAAACTACGCTGAAACGACCATTTGTTTTTTTGGTCAAGTTTATAATTGTACTTCCTGGTTGGACATGATGCACGACTATGACACAGACAGAGGTGAATCCCACAGCTGTTACCGAGCAACCAGACTGTAAACACGACACAAACTCCACACAAACGACACGACAGTTCTGATCTGACGCACTAATAACGCCATGGAACACTTTTATTTAGGTCGAACACGGTTTAAACTGTCAGAAAAGTGTTAAAAAAAGCGTCAACTGTCTCTGTGTCGCACGCTGATGACATCACAGAGGGATTCAGCTCGACTTCCTGTCATTTTTAAACTTCATTGTTAAACATGTCTTCACAAACTGCGACTTAACGAAGTAAAACTGTGGTAAACATTTATCAGAGGTTCTACAGCACCGAACTGAGTCAGAATGAGGAAAACAGCAGAACCTTTAATGGTGATCTTTAAACCTATCGTTACCGTTGCCGACACTTCAAAAAATATTGTGTGAAAGTGATGAAAAAACACCTCACGCTCTTAAATTGTTGCGCTTATGCCATTTGTATTTTAAATCATTTGTCCACATTTTCGCACACAAAATCACAATATTATCAGGATTCTTTTACATATTTCATCAGAGACACGTTCGAAAACCAAATAAGTGCATCCATGTTACTTTTTGAAGCATTTAAAAGGGGGAATAAAGCACATATTTTACTTTAAAAGCGCAAGATATATTAATTAAAATAAAAGTTTTTCTGTCACTTTTGAGCCACCTCGCGTAAGACAACGGTCCAATGAAAGTCACTGCGAGGAGATTCAAACAGTTTATCGGAGCAAGCGAGTGAAACTACACGAGAGACGAGGAGAGGAACAGGAGGCGGAGGGGAGTTGTGGGAGGGAGGGTTGTGGGAGGGAGGGTTGCGGCTGCGTGAAAGGGTAAATATCTGGTGGCTTTCTAAATTCCTCACGAGGGTTCGATGAGCTCGGAGCTGTATTTACTGTATGTCAGAGAGATGGGGGGGACGGGGGGGACGGAGAGAGGTCTGCTCTTCAACGGCGTGAAGAACTCAAACTCCAAAACGACTGCAGGATATTTGTAATTGTGAGAAAAAACAGCACGATTTTAAACGATTATTTGCGATTATGGAGCCAAAACAACAGTGAAATCTTGCATTTTCTTTTAACATGTGACTGTTCTTCAAGTTTGTGACCGGCTTTATGAAATTTAACTTTTGGAAAGACAAAATAAAGTTGAATGTGACAAAATCAGCCAAATAATGAACGTTATTTACATTTAAGTCTATTTTTTGGACGATAAATTGAACAAAAAATGCTTAATTTTGCTTCTAAAATTGTCAGGACGGTTGGCGACCCTTTGACGCCTGGGTGGAGAGCTTGATTTAAAAAAATTAAAAATACTGAAAAAATACAGGGAAAAAAATGGACTTCCGTCACAAATATTGATCACATCTGTCTGACACGCGCAATATTTAATGACTAATATTAATCTCATGTTAAATATAAAAATAAATGGATTATTCAACGTTTTGCCTCGTTTAACAGCTCAAGCTAACGAAAGCGGCTAACGTTATGGAACCGTTTATCTAAGACTTTATTGACAATCATGGATCACAATCGACCAAGGCTGTAGTCGACTTGACAAATTCCCGGTCAATAAAAGACATGTCTTATCGACCGATTAATCGACTAAAAGTGGGTGGGGCAAAAGCTCTCAAAACCGTGAAGTATCTCCATGAATCGGACGCAAACTGCACAGGAGTTCATTTAAAAACAACCATTTATACAGAAAAGTACTAGAAACGTGTCTGAAGTGACATGACACACTGCCATCTTGAGGACAAAAGCCGCATGCTCACTGTGGGTAACGCCGACAAAAAGTGGACTTACAGAGATCACTCCAGACTGAGCTGTTTGTTTCAGGTCGTTAGCAGCTAACGCTAATGCTAGTTTATGCATTAATGCGCGGCTATGCTAATAAACGTTAGCCTACTTGCAAACAGTTTTAAGGAGCCTCATTTCCAACTGTCCGGGAGCTATATTTTAGGATCAGACACAAAGCTTTGAGGGCGTGTCCGGTGCAGAGGAAGAGCAGATGGAAATGTCTCGTCTTCTTCAAGTATCAACCCTTTTCATTTCAGTTTGATGATCTATCTTTCACAACGGCATGTGTGAACAAATAAGTCACGTGACTGAAACACACGAAAAGCTAAAGAACTGTAAGAACACAGCTTTTTTAAATACATTTTAAGTGGAATAAAAGCATCCAAAATTTAAAAAAAACATGCTAAAAAGTGGTTGCTGGTTGTTTTTCTGACTCTCGCATTGTATTGTGGTCTATTTTGACTGGACACTACTTTTCAGGCGCGTCGTGGTCAACTTTCAGGGCACCACTTTTTCACCTGCTGGACAAAAACGGCGCGCGACCTAAAGAATTAAAGACACTTTTCCATTTCCTTTCCACAACAGATTTCCGCGCGGCACGAACCTTCAAAACCGCGCCTAATATTTAGACTCAAACCACAGCTATTTGTTGCAACATCCTGGAGGCGGGAGGCGGGAGGGGGGGCAGCGCGGAGGGGGGCGGGGCGGACGTAACTACGGCAACAACAAACACGAGCTATAAACAGCGGCGGAGGCAAAAGCCGCGCAGACAATTCAAAGGCTTAACCTGTCATTAGAGGTGCGTCCAAAACATGTGATTTAGGCCCAGGATTCACAAACAACGTCTGCGGAGGAGGAGGAGGAGGAGGAAGGATCCAGGCAACGGCGACGCCAGGCACTTTTGTCAACAATTATCTGTTAATACTTTTGTATGTTTTAGTCAAGTTTTTAGCGCTCTGGGACTGAAACATCCTGCACAACTTGCATCAAACTGTGAAAATGTGCACTTATTTAAGACGATAAGTTAAAAAGTGATTGACTTAAGTAGTATTTGTCTGAATTTGAGTATATTCTGACTTTCTTAAAATACGATTTGCCAATAGGACGAGCACGTTTTGTTCTTATTTAAAGTGTAGCAGCGTTTTCTTCTCGTTTCACGATAGAAAACGCTCGTCTTTTTCTCATTTGGAAGTCAAGCAAGTTATTTTGTGCTCGTTCCATTGGCAATCTTACTTTAGGGTGGTCAAAGTGGGCTCAAATCGAGATCAAAATAAGCTAAAACAAGTTAAAAAAGTGCTTGAAATAAGTCGCAGTAATATTTCCAGCGCATTCTCCACTCGTTCGTTTTGTTCATTTATGTTTTTATTAATCAACAAAATATAGATCATGTTTTGTCATAGTTTTAGTTGACATTTTTTTATTTTAGTTTTTTTATTTTTTATCGGCAAAACAATGACATTAAAGAAAACTATGACGAAACACCACGAGTCTCGCCCCCTGCAGGACAGGTGGTGTAACGCGTGAAATACTAATATAATAACGTGTGAATTATAGAGGTACATTTTACTGCACACGACCACAGTCTGAACCACTTCATACATAATAATACAGGGCTATTCAACATGAGGCCCGGAGGCCAAATCGGGCCATCCAAGCGATTTAAACCGGCCCACCACCCATCTTCCAAATACTGTCTTTGTTTTACAGGTTTAAAAACATCAACTCATGTCTATATCTTCAAGACACAATGTATAGCAATGAAAAAATACAAAAAAAGAAAAGGACTCATCGAAGTGTG